>MJUU01028528.1:7135-67386 GCA_002080025.1 Modiolus philippinarum
GAATTCTACCTAGCAACCATACTTAAATTGTTTATTTAGTTTAGGAAAAACATTTTCATCAACTGGATTTCAAAAATATTGATTCCAATCTTGGTAAATTTCCTGAAAGTCTCAAAGACCACTTATTTTTGGAATTCTACTTAGCAACCATATATCCTACAATTCTATTAGTAACAATAATGACTATCAATAGGTAGATTTACAAAATAATGAAAAAAATATGCAAAGGGTGTATAACAACTGTTTTCTGTGTCAAACAGGGAGTGCGGGGATAGCTGTCGTTTCCGACAACATCTAGTTTTTTTTTGTTCTTATGTCGGAATCTAATTCTCATTCCCTCATGCACATTTGCAATCAATCTTAATTACACAAGATTTCCTATCCCCTTAATATATATTAGACCCTTATTGTCTGTTTCTTGCTTGCAAGTCATAGTCTAGTTACTGTTTCATATCAATGCCAAATTTACTTTGAACATTTTAGCCAGTTGACTAGTTTTATGCTAAGTTTATTCAACTATAATCAGCTGCAGGTAATTTGTTTTGTTTTTTGAAAATCAGTAGATATTTCCAGATCTTCAGCTGTGAAGTTAAGTAAATATGAAAATATTCTTCCAAGATATTACACGAATATCTGTTTTATATTGTGACTGTAAATTTTGGCGCTCAAGTTTCTCTGCACCGTAGGTCATTGTAAGTGACGAATCATTTGTTAATGCAAAGTTTTATATCAAGTACACTTGGTTAGTATATGAATAGATTTATATTTAGTTTTGCAACACATGACAAAGGGGAGTCTTCTCAATGGTTTACTGATTATCAAAGTTTCTGATCATTTTGATTGTGTATCTTCAACTATTTTCGGATCACCTTAGATTATTTGATTACAACATTGTGAAATTTTGTGAAAATTTTCATACTTTCAATAAATTATTTTTAGTATGTGGAAAAAGCGAACGATAGCTTATTCTTCGTTACTCCTATGAGAAGACTCGAGGCCCTGGCGAGATCAAAAATTATTTGATTTATACAAGGCTGTACTAAACTGGACTCTCTGATCATTACAAAAGAACAAGAAGTTGCACGGTTGTGATGATATCAAATATTGATGATTGATTTTGTACAGTTCTGAAGTTTATGCATTATATTGTTACCAGGATTATTACTATGTCAATTATGCACATAATGAAAGTTATATACACAAATCCATAGCGTCATTGAGATATTGTAATAGTCGTATGAATTATTGTAGCACCTTGATTTACTGAGGTACAGTAGATAGCAATGAAAAATTTTGCACAACGCATCAGTTTTGTAGTGTTTTACATGTGCATCTTTATGATTGTCAAAACGTCAAGGCTCTATGGTCATGAGAATATTGTAGCAAGCGAAGACGCAACCAAGTTTATTTTACATAAAACAAGAATAGTGTCACTTAGCTAATCTAGCTTGCAAGACCATGTGATTAAAATTGTGTACGACATAATGATTGATGTATAGTATACATGGCAGTAGTATCATTATGATATTGTAGCTGGCAAGGTCGTCTGATAATGATTGATGTATAGTATACGACATGGCCCTACTATCATTATGATATTGTAGCTGGCAAGGTCGTCTGATAATGATTGATATATAGTATACGACATGGCCCTAGTATCATTATGATATTGAAGCTGGCAAGGTCGTCTTATAATGATTGGTGTATTGTATGCGACATGGCCCTAGTATCATTATGATATTGTAGCTGGCAAGGTCGTATTTCATAGATATTGATGATGCTTATTAGATTTCCTTTTTACAGAATCTTCGTTCACTGTTGGTTGTATGAGGCTGTATAGACCATCTTGGTTTCAGCAACACGGGGAAGTTATTTCAGTTAAGATGCATCAAAGCTACGACATTTATTATGTAAGTTTAAATCTTATTTAATAAATTTGCCATTGTTTTTAAAACTATGAAGATAGTTTGTACTATTGTCTTTAATTTATACTCGACTGGAATCGTCTTCGATCTACTGCATACAACACAACTTGTATCTTTACGTATAAAAACACAAACACACACACACACGTACTCTCACAACAAACACATGAATAGTCTTTAAGCGCATGAAAATGTTTTGATTTTTAATCGTCTAGAAATCTATGACGAATACCGATATTCTAGCCGTCGCTTAATTCAATTTAGCTACTTATACATAAAAAGAGAGAGAGAGAACCTTTCAATGTTTACATTGGTACTCCTACATGTTCACGCTTAACATGCTGCATTTCATGTTGTGATTAAATTGTTCATGTTCATGTTTATAGTATATCATTCGGGCAAAGTTACAAGAAAGGTTAGTGTGTTTTATGACATTTTTCTAAACTTAGTTTTAAAATTCCTTGTTGCCCCTTTCTTTGTTTTTTTCGAGGCTTAACTGTACTGTACTGTCCAGGCGAGCTGTTCCTATATACAGGTGTTGTGTTTAATTGAAAAATATTTTATGTTCGTTTGAGTTTGACGAATTACAACATAAATGTATTTATTAATGTTACTGAACACGTGTATAAGCGCAATTGTGTTTGTTAATGTTTATATAAACATAAGAGAAAAGGTGCACTCGATAGGTTGGTATTGCACGGACTAGTTATAAATTGTAAGGCGGGAATTGTATTACCGATTGTATCGATCGTATATGTGTAATTACGCCATTCGAGGTTCGCTTTCAGTACAGTAAAGTTTTCCCGCCGACCCACCCTCTTAGTAAGAATATATATCGTTAATAAAGACCTGTTTAAGACAAGTATATTATTAATTACTGCACGTTATAACTGGTTCTGGTCTTTGATGTTGGTAAATCATGACTTTTTACACACCAACAATTGCTAACTTTTCATATTTCTTTTGTAGGCTGTGCAGCGTTAATCATCATGCCTTCTGAGGTGATTCAGACTAGACGGTATATCAATGGACATTGTTATTTATTTTTAATAAATAAAAAGCTTAACTGTACTGTACTGTACTGTCCAGGCGAGCTGTTCCTATATACAGGTGTTGTGTTTAATTGATAAATATTTTATGTTCGTTTGAGTTTGACGAATTAGAACATAAACAAAGATATGACAATCATCCGGGGCATCCAGTTGGGTTCTATGTAGCGTAAATTTACAAAACAATCAGAATCGAGTCGCTATCCTCACATCTTTGCATAAATATGCATATTGAGAATGAAAAAAAAAATAAAGAATATAATGTAGCAGAAAATGTACACAACAGTACATTTGATGTCTGACGTTGATCCAAATACTATGATCAATGTCCATTAAGACTGTTTTTTTTATTATTTCGTTTTTAAGTATATAGATGCAACAGAAATAGTTCGTATTGGTTGGAAGTTGAAACATGCATGTCTACACGGGCGTCTAGACGATATCACCCTCCTATTCTTTCATTCTCCAAAATCACGAATACACATACAAGATTATAATGTCAATCGTTAATAGGTGACGCCACAGGTGAAGAAAGTGTAATTGGGCCAATTCACAGAATGATACATAAAATAGGTAAACAATATCAAACATTGTACCGCCTTTGTTTTGACACTTATCACAGTAGCTGTTAATAGGTTAAACACAAATTAAACAGAATGTCAAAAGTCTTTTACGCAAAATAAGCAAAAATATATCAAAGTCATGAGTTGAACGGCGACTTTGTAAAAATGCAGTAACGAACTTTGTCATTGTTAGGGATCGTTGTTGACAAACGCCTTATTATGGTACTCGTTGGTTATTACTTGATGTGAGTATACATAGCGCCCTCTACACAATGTCACGTGACCCTCCATGACCAGAGATTCTGTGAATAAAATACATTTTTTGCAACAATTGAGTTAAGAATGCAAAAATCGAAATATGTCATATGCGTCAGAAGTACATAAGGATTTTATATCCTCTTTTCCATATTTTTGCGGACTTTCACTTTAATCTCATCGAGTTCGCTCTCGATACAAATACTATGGTCACCTGAATCACTAGATAAACATGAATGAAGTCTTTTATATGGATTTTCTTTCGAGATAGTTGGTTTATCAGTAAGAACCGTTCCCTCTGATGATTTGTTTGTATCACCAATTTTCGAAATATATTTTGTAATTTGAGATTGTTTTTTTAATCATAATACTATCACCGTAATAAACGCGCGTACCATTGTCAGTGAGCAATACTTAGACAGAAATACGATAAATGATCGAATGTTTATAGTAGTAGTCTATAAATAGTCACTACACTATCCTTTGTCCTGTCCACTGTAGATGGTTTGCCACTGATTTCCACTGAAGTTAAATTGCCCAATGATTAAAAAACATGTTCTACACTCACTCTATTCATTTCAGTATCATATGTCCATTTTTTGTAGATAAATGAAATTATTTTACACGTCTTCTGGCACAAACAAAACAGAGCCCTTACTCCCAACCTTTCATGTCCGCCATCTTGACATACTGCCGTAAGTTCACCTGACTTAAATGAGCCCACTTAAGAGCCTGCTCCTACTGAATACCTCCTACTGTGCAAATCTGATCAACACTTGGCCAGCAGTTCTCCAAGAGATTTTTGTGCAAATTTCCCATGGAGTCCTACAATAAACTTTGGCAAGCCCCCCTTCTTACTAGAAACATTCAGGCTAAGTTTGGTTTCAATCCATTCAGCAGTTAACCATAAAAAAATTTTAGTATGAATTTCCCATACAGTTCTATGTTAAACTAAGTCCTGACCCCTGGCGGCCATGTTGGATGACCGATCGGTACCAAAGTAACAATACTTGGTCAGCACCTTAGAATGAACATTCATGCCATGTTTGGTTTCAATCCATTCTGCAGTTCTCTAGAAGAAGATTTTTGTATAAATTTCCCATAGAGTCCTATGTTAAACTAAAGCCCGTCCTCTGGCAACCATGTTGGATGACCGATCGGTACCAAAGTAATATTATTTGTGCAGCACCTTAGAAGGAACATTCATGCCATGTTTGGTTTCAATCCATTCGGTAGTTCTCTAGAAGATTTTTGTATGAATTTCCCATAGAGTCCTATGTTTAACTAAGTCCCACCCTCTAGCGGCCATGTTGGATGACCGATCGGCATCTAAGTAACAACACTTGTGCAGCACCTTGAAAGGAACATTCATGCCATGTTTGGTTTCAATCCATTCAGCAGTTCTCTAGAAGATTTTTGTATAAATTCCCCATAGAGTCCTATGTTATACTAAGTCCCGCCCCCTGGCGGCCATGTTGGATGACCGATCGGTACCAAAGTAACAACACTTGGTCAGGGCCTTGGAAGGAACATTTCTGCCAAGTCTGGTTTCAATCTGCCCAGTGGTTCTTGAGAAGAAGATGGAAATGCAAAACGCTAACGACGGACGACAGACGATGGACAAACGGATGACAGACGACGGACGCTCAGTGGTAGCAAAAGCTCACATCAGGTGAGTTAAAAAGTTATGATTTTTGGGCGATGGCCCCTTTTGACATCTTATATCTCGGAAACGGTGAGAGCTACGTCAAATCTGTTCGCATACTACCGAAAAATATTTGAATAAGGAATCTTAAGAAAAAAAACGGCATCAAAATCAGACAAAAAAATAAATGTTCTATATTCGAAAGTATGAAACTACCAATTTCAGCCCATTTGGGCCTCTAGTTTAAAAACCAGTAGAGGTACATCCCCCATTTTCAATCCCAGTCCTTGTTTTGTAGCATGGATGATTGTATTATAATTTCTTGGAAATGGGTCAACTGGATCAAAAGTTATTACACGGAAACATTAAAAAAAATACCAATTTTAACCCCTTTGAGCCCCTAGTTTCCAAACGGGTATGGTGACCACCCCGATTTTCATTCCCATGCTTTATATTGTAGTAAGAACCATTGTGTTAAAATTTCATGAAAATCGGTCAACGGGAACAAAAGTTATTGAACGGAAACAACTTGGATACAGACGGACGACGACGACAGACTGATAAGATAATACGACCTATGCGGTCGTATAACAATTCATCAAGCACATGTCAAGCAAAATGAGGTCAAAATGTACGAAACATACATGAATGATGCAAAAATTGCATTCAAACAGCCAAGACGGATATGTAATTCGATGATGCGCGGCCATCATGCCCAACCACAACTTCTAAGCAAGGGCATAAGCTCGCACACTTAGCAATATGACCCTTGCCATGGACGATTTTCATTCACTACGGTATAGCAAAATATGTCATTGTGACATTGCTGACGTCATAAAGAAAACTGTCGGAACCGTTGATTTATCAACGTTCGAACAAGAGACGTAATTCTTTCTAAAAATAGTTTGTTGACCGCGCTGTAATTAAATGTAATAGTTTCAACTGCTGGTGCATAACTTGAAATTTGAGACAGAAAGTTGAATATTTGAAAGAGATTTAAATATAAATCTAAAGCAATTTGTGCTATTACATAATGATCTGTTTTCACATGCGTTGCGGAAACTCATCCGTGGAAAAATTCTGTCCGTTGTGAATACGGCTGATGGCAGAGGTGTTTTCAAGTGTAGCATTACCGACAGTAATGCGAAGCTGAAACGGCTCTGCTCCGGAGATTGGTCCAACCACTCAACCAGAATTTGTACTCATTGGTTCTCAGCATAAACAAAACTTAATGTGTATGAATGAAAATTGCCCAAGTCAAACTGAACAGCAGTCTAATAGCAGTCATTAAGCCTTCACAGTTCTCTCTTGACAGCAGTTCTTTAGCTGTCCCTTAGCAGTCTCTTACCATTCACATTCGCTCTTTTTATGCAAATTACTAATTTGCATATAAGCATTTAAATAGCAGTCGACAACAGTTTTCTTAGCCTTCACAGTTCTTTAGCTGTTATGGACCGCCCGTCTGGCACAGGTAAATTAATGTACGTGGAGGTATAACACGTGTCATAAATATACTTTCAACAAGATTAATTAGTTTATGATCCTTTGATCACTTCACAAGCCTAAAGCTATCATAAGTACACATTAAACAGTGTGGAAGGTAATTTAATCAAAATTGAATTTTTCATCACAATTTGAATTTGAAGTAGAATTTCAGAACTTAATTAGTTTAAGATACATATCTACACATATTATATTTAAGACATATCACAAAAACTATTAATAAACCACTTAAAACAATTTTTAAATGTGGTTTTCTTATTATGATCTTTTACACTATTTTCCTTCTATCACGAAAATCACGGTTATCTCCTCTTGAAAGGGAGATAACTCTGGAATATCGAAACTCGTCAATTCCCATTTCCCCCTTTTGACCATATAAAAAAACAATTGTACATTGTTTGAGTGTTTGGATTATAAGTCTTTGTTGTTTTAAAGGTATTTCTAAAAATACATACAGTTGGGTGCTGACGCAACATTCCATCCAAAGCGTTCCTCGCGTGCACTTCGTGTGCACTTAAAAGTGATTCCATGACAGCCTAGAGTGAACTTGTGACCACTTTCAAGTGCACTGGAAAAGAAGATGCGATCGCGGGAGTGATCGCAAAGTGCACTTGAAGTGAACTTCGTGGCAGCTTTTGATTGCTCTTAACCTCAGTTAAAACACGTGATATTAATTTTAAGGAAAAGGTATGAAAACTCGGCGACTTAATTCTCTTTTTAATCTATTATTGATAATAAATTAAAACCAAAATGTCATTATAAATTGTAGCATTCTTTTGGTTTTGAAGATATTACAGGTATACTAGCCTCTCACTGATACTGTCGATGTCTACTGAAATCTATGATGATTCTTTACCAAACCCTTCGGAGAGTTTTGAGTTTGATCTTTATTCCCTAGTGCGACAGTGTTTTACCAGCAGACAAGGCTCCTTGAGCTAGCCGGCAGTTTAGGAAAAAAATCGTTTAGCGGCGAGCACTCCTCGACCCATCTTTCTAAATTACGTTTTGTCTTTTTCTTTCCTTCTCAAGATTGTGGTCTTGGAGTTCGTAGTCTACCTGTATTGGGTTTTATTTGTATGTTTATTATACTATAGGGAAACGGGATAGAGAAAGGGGAGGTTTGGGTACCCATAAACCGGTTTAACCCTACCGCTAGCTCTTGTTAGTGCCGGTACCAAGTCCGGCTATCCCGAGTTCCTATCGTTGTCCATGTTTGTCTTTTGTCATTTTATTGTTTTTCTTGTGCGGTTCCCTGGTGGATTGTGGCATGTGATTGTGGTTTACGGCCATTGTAGGTGTTTCCTGTTATCTTTCTTATATTAATTATTTCTACATTCCATGCTTACGTCATATTATATTCTCAATAAATCTTTCAAAAAAGGGTATTTTATCGAGGCCTATGTTCATGCTGGAGACATAAAATTCATATGTAATTTCATAAAAACTTTCTCGCAATACCCAATTTATGCATCTTTTGTCAAAAATGATCTCAAAAGGGGGAGATATTATTTGTCAGTGCTTATTTCAAGTGTTGTGACACAACATTAATATGTATGTCTCTAAAAATTACCTTAAAAGATTGAAATATTTTGCATTTTAGCTTTTTTCCATTCTTGCGATAGCAAATTTACAATCTTTTGTCAAAAATGATCTCAAAATTTGGAGATATTATATGCTAGTGCTTATTTCAATTGTCGCGACACAGCATTTATATGTATTTTTCCCGCGTGATTTTTCCCAAAATTACCTTATAAGATTGAAATATTTTGCATTTTAGCTTTTTTCCCCTCTCGCAATACCAAATTTATACATCTTTTGTCAAAAATGTACTCAAAACTTGGAGATATTATACATTGGTGCTTTTTTTCAATTGTCGCGACACAACATTTATATGTATTTTTCCCAAAATTACCTTATAGGATTGAAATATTTTGCATTTTAGTTTTTTCCCCTCTCGCGATACCAAATTAATAGATCTTTTGTCAAAAAATGTACTCAAAAGTTGGAGATATTATATGTTGGCGCTTATTCCAATTGTTGCGACACAACTGTTATATGTATTTTTTCCAAAAATTACCTTATAAGATTGAAATATTTTGCATTTTAGCTTTTTTCCTATCTCGGGGATTCCAAATTTATACATCTTTGTCAAAAATGACCTCAAAATGGGGAGATATTACATGCTGGTGCTTATTTCAATTGTTGCGACACAACGTTTATGTGTATTTTTCCCAAAATCACCTTATAAGATTGAAATATTTTGCATTTTAGCTTTTTTCCTTTCTCACAATACCAAATTTATACATCTTTTGTCAAAAATGTACTCCAAAGTGAGAGATATTATATATTGGTGCTTATTTCATTTGTCGCGACACAACATTTATATGTATTTTTCCCGAAAATACCTTTTAAGATTGAAATATTTTGCATTTTAGCTTTTTTCCTTTCTCGTGAAACCAAATTTATAAATCTATTGTCAAAAATGACCTTAAAAGTGGCAGATATTATTTGTCAGTGCTTATTTCAATTGTCATGACACAACAATTACCTTTTAAGATTGAAATATTTTGCATTTTAGCTTTTTTCCTTTCTCAAGATACCAAATTTATACATCTTTTGTCAAAAATGACCTCAGAAGTGGGAGAAATTATATGTTGGTTCTTATTTCAATTGTCGCGACAGAACATTTATATGTATTATTTCCCAAATTACCTTACAAGACTGAAATATTTTGCATTTTAGCTATTTTCCTTTCTTTCGATACCAAATTTATGCATCTTTTGTCAAAAATGAATCCAAAAGTGGGAGATATTGTGTGTGTTGGTGCTTATTTCAATTGTCGCGACACAACATTTTTTTTTTGTATTTTTCCCCAAATTACCTTGTAAGACTGAAATATTTTGCATTTTAGCCTTTTTCCTTTCTCGCGATGTCAAATTTATACAAAAATGACCTCAAAAGTGGGAGATATTATATGTCGGTGCTTAATTAAATTGTCTCGACACAACATTTATATGTATTTTTTCCCAAAATTATCTGATATAAAACTTCTTTGAAAGGATGTGATAAAGTAAAATATTTTTAAAAAATTATGATTTTGGTCATTTGTAAAGATTTAATATAAACCGCATAATGAAAACCTGACTTTTCAAACATTTATATAAAGATTTACAAAAAGCTATATCTCAACATATAAAAGTTCTTCCAAAGGATAAAATACGTAGAATATTTTTGAAAAATGAATTATTTTGGACTTTTGTAAAGATTAAGTATAAACTACATAATGAAAACCTGACTTTGCAACCATATTTATGTAAAGATTCACAAAAACTTATATGGCGACATGTAAAACTTCTTCGAAATGGTATGATCATAGATTTATAATACAAAGATGAACAACGCAGGGTACTTTAATGGTTCTATATGTGTGTTGCCGAAAATTTCTCAAGTATTTTCTGATTAATCCTAATTTGGAAGTCCGCCAACCCTTACCAAAAATATTGCCTTCCTGCGAACATTTGCTGCAGACCTGCTGCAAGCGTGCTGCAATTTAGCTGCGAAATACCTGCAATGAATATTTAAGTTTGCTGCAGGTCTGCTGCAAGTATGCAGCAGAGTTTTGCTGCAGGTCTGCAGCAAACAATCAGTTTAATTTCCAAATATGGAACGTTTGCTGCAGACCTGCTGTAAACGTTTCTGCAAACAAGCTGCGAACATTGCTGCGAACTTCTTGCAAACATTACTGCAGACTTCCTGCAAACATTAGCTGCAAACTTCCTGCAAACATATACCTAAATTTCTTTGTAATCACAGATTGTTTGCAGAAAATTAAAATATACACATACATTTGTGTATATTATATGAACATTTAAAATTTAGTATATAAAAACTTAAAAAGAGACATATTATGGAATTATCAGTAACTGTTGGCAATAGCACATTCAGCCTATTAGGCTTTGCATAATGATATTCATTTTCAAACACTTGTTGTTTATAATATATATTCATTCAAATATTTCTGACTCATTATATTGCACAATTTGCTTTACAGTGAAAATTTCTTTAATATAATTGACTTAATTTTAATCCAATGACTTATAAAACAATAATTGAGCAAACATTGAAGTTACATGTAGTAACAAATTGAGGATTTACCTCATAATGATTTGTTTTACATTCTCAAATACAGCACTGTCTTTTGAGCACATCAAATATTGTGAATTAACCATTTTTTCCTAACATGAAATAAAAAGAAATGCTAGTTAATGTACTTACCCACTTCATGATAAACAAACAACTTAAGTTTTGAAAGAAAAATACTTGTCTTCTCTACAAAGTGAAATGTTTCATTCCCTTATAAAACACACATGACCTCGATCTTTCTTGTTCATATTCAAAAGTAAATCTTATGTTCATTTCATGGCTGATTTGTTTTCTTTTAATTACTTTCTGTGAAATGTTTGCAAACATCAGATGATAAATAAAGTTTTTGTTGCGAACATTCTACAAACATATGATGATTAAAAAATTTCCTGCAAACATTCTGCAAACATAAAATGAAAAACAAAGTTTCTTGCGAGTTTGCTGTAAGTCTGCAGCAAAAAGCTGCTATGTTCGCAGCATGTTTGCAGCTAGCGGCGAATACCTGCAAAGAAGAAAGTTCCCTTCCTGCGAACAATTTTGCTTGCTGCAGACTTGCTGCATATCTGCTGCAAGTCTGCAGCAAACAAACCTGTTTTGTAAGGGAATGTGGTCACTGCAGTTTTAGTGATAAGAGATTGTGTTATCGGAAGTGTTTTTGTGAAATCGGATTGAAGTTTTCAAAATGTAATATTTCAGATCCGACTGTTTTTGCATATTCAGGAGCTAAAATAAGGAGTTTGAGTGATGAGAACTTTATCATACCCAACTATCGCAGTCATCACGTGACTTACAACTGATCGATTGTTTACCTAATTAGAGTGTAGTAATAGCATTACGATATATGGGGTGTGTCATAAAAATTGGATATTATATGTTATTCGGGAATCTTCAGGGGATACGGGTTCATATTCCCTGTCTGTGCTTTATATCCCCTGAACCCCTATCCCCTGATAAGCCCGAATAACTTTTATATTCTGCTAGAAGTGCTATATTTTTTCTTTTAACAGCGTTGTGATTTTGCTACCACGGGGATACGGTCTCATATCCCCTGTCAAGGTAACCAATCAAATTGCAGGATTTACCTGGATATTTCACTTCAGCAGACTATAACTTATTAAATACAAATCGCACAGCTTATTAACACATATATTTGAAAACTAGACACTTTCCTCTTTTTATTTCTGTTTTCAAATTCAGTTTGGACTGTAAATCTCTTGCTTCAAAATCGATTTGAAAATTGGTATGAAAATGACCCTTGCAACGCATTGAAGTCTATGTTAAATCTAGTAAAATGATGAAAACATGGCACTAAAAATTCTTATTTTTATATTAAATAATCCTCTCACACCTTATTAACACATCTTTTGCGAAAGATCACACACTATTCCTCTAATTTCATTAATTTATTTCAGTTTGGACTATAAAACTCTTGCTTCAAAATCAATTTGAAAATCGACTTATTTCTCGTCTTTCACTCGATTATCAAACATGGCGGAGGGTGAACCGGAGACCTCTCAATCTCCAGTACTCTGTAGACTGGTTTTAGACTTATATTTTCACATTTTATATTTTTTATATTCTCTCTATTTTTATTTTTTTACCATCCTTCTAAAAAGAATATGTCTTTTGTGTGTAAGCATGATGTTTTTACTTTTATATTGGTCTCATGGTGTATGGGACATCTTAGTTAAATTATTTTTGCACAGGTATTTTGTAAGGTGTATACATGTATGTGTATGTGTACACATAAGTGTTGAAGGAAACATCATCAATCTGTACAGATAAATGAATATGCAATCTACTAATTTGTTTATTACAAAAAGGGGTAATAAAATACGTGGACAGTCGGTGTCCTGCTGATTACACAGGTTTGCCCCCAGGTGATCTACAGGTAAAGACAAATGTACACCTGCAGTTTTACTTCAGGGAAATGGCTGGTATTGATTTTTGTTGTGAAAAGGGGTCTTTTAGCTATTATATGCAATGGTTTTTGAATGAATTTTAATACATTTTCGCAAGGACATATTGTATACATTGTCACTGAATTATAAGATATTATCAGAATATGTAAATTAAGTTTTTAGTATAGATGAGGATTCTATTTGAAAATGTGAAAAAAACATTAATTCAAAACGTTATTGAATTAAAATTTTATGTCTTGTCCTATAATCAGATAAATCCGCATCTCAAAATCAAGGTAATTCAGATGGAGTTGTCTACCCTAATTATGACCGATAAAGCTGTACATGAACTTAAATTGCTTTAAAATGAACAGCACGCGAATTCCATGAAAAATATAGATATATAAAAGAAATATATATCCCATAAGATTTGATGTTGTACACAAATATCGTATATCCAAGCGACAAACGATAGATCTTGAAAAACATTCCACCAAAGGAAAAATTTTTACACATTTACTATATTTTTCTCTTTTACAAAATAACGAATTGCTAGTATAGACTATTGTCGATTTAAACTTGGAAATCGTTCAACTTGTGCCAGTTTGCGTGATGATTCTGGTTTCAAAATTTGGTCAAATAGCTGACGAAAGAGAGACTTTTGGGGAATAAAAACAAAACTTTCTAGGGTAGAAAAAAATAAATCCGTTTCTAAAACAACAAAGAAATAAAATACATAACCATTGAAAATGGAAACCTTTTGCATTCCCGTATGTGCAATTACATCAAATAGATATATGTTAAGAAGATATTATAATCCAAATTCATAATTTATTAAATACCGAGAGACATAATTAACGGTTTTATACATCTCTGATTTTTATTTAAAAGTTTACTACAAAACAAATGAATTCAACGTAAACATTATTATTTGTTGACAAAGTTTGATTCCTTATAACAGAGTTCGACCCATTCGACCCCAAGGCGTCCATATCATCATGTGCTATAACTTAAGGGCTATAATCAGCTTATTTTCCGGACGAAACCGGAAAGCACTTTATTATTCGTTTAAACGTGAATACCTGAAACATTAATTCAAAGAACTGTATAACTAGGAGGGAATGGAAATGCGGCACAGTTCAAATACAAATCTATCATGCATCTCTGTCTCGGGCCATGTGATAATCACTCCCCGTGGTGTCATAAGATAATTAATAGCGCTTATCATAATGCGGATATTTGGGTCCTCTCCGCTATCGATTTTATTTTACATTGTACAGGAAATCACATGATCAGATTGTAAACAAATTGTTTTGAAGTTTGTGGAAGCAATAAAATGTCAAGAAACCGAAAGAAAAAGGTCCTACCCGATGATTTCATCGATATCAGTGAGTTTTGCTTTGACGGTGAAGACATATTTGATAGTGATATAGAACTAGAAGACGAAATTTTTAACGTCAATGCTCGTGAAAACGATGAATGTGATGATCTGTCCGACTTGGATGATAATTATGATGAATCCTCTGGACAAAATGAAGAAAATTGCAAGATACCAAAGAGGAGAAAGCAAATCGAGACAGTTACTGATAAGCAATATAATTGCACGTATTGTAAAAAATCGTACAAGACATTGTCTGGACGCACACATCATGTACATCCCTGATTAATTGTACAAATTTATACCGCTTTCTGCGTTGCCATTTCTACAATTGTTGGCCGATTTTTATGATTTTTCCACTCTTTTTATCAGGATTTAATTGCGAATCTATCGAAATAGCCAAACGCAGTTAATTTGTACACCTGAAAGGTGAACTGCAAGTCGTTCACCAATCGAGAAATGTTGTCTGATAAGGAAATTTAATCAAGTGTTGAACCTTATTGGCAACACACGTAGGGTACAAAGAGGACAAAAACAGTAGTTGGTCCCTTTTATCTTACAAAGGATGACCGCGGTTGGCGAGAGGCCTTGTATATCTATGTATTATAAATCTATGGTATGATCATGGAGGTATTATATTGACAGGAGCTCCAACGAAAAATTAACACTATGTCCGCCCCACTGATATCCTTCAAATATGAAAGCCGCCGCCCAGTTCAATACGTAGGTGTTAACTCCTTTGTGACATATCTGCGAAACCGCCACAAATTTTAAAGACTGATAATCACGTGATAAATCTATCGGCGAATTTATCACCTTTCCATCTTATTAGAACACGGAAACCCCCGTTGTTATCAATATATTGCAATTTAATTACAGTCACCTGTTTCCGTTTACTTTGCGATGTACAGTGTTTAAAAAATCGACAAAATCGGCCAACGTTCAGTGAAGTTACAGCCACAAATAACATGAAATATGCATAAAGGTGGATATATTTTTATTTTTGGTCGATGATTTTTTCCTTTTAATACTTTTAAGTCGGTTCGTTCCGGACGACAAAAATAACATCCTCTTAAAGCGGAATAACAGTATTTTTTGACGACATGTGGGTATACCGTGTAGGATGGTGTAGGATGTACAAAAAATCAAGATGAAGATGGCAATATTTTATCGAGAACGGGAGTTTCCTTCATAGGTGATATTATAAGAATTTGATGTTAAATATTCATTAAAAACACAATTTAACATGATATTTTATAGAAAAACTAGTTGCTTCCAACGTGCTGTCATCATATTCAGGCCCCAAAAATATTTTATCTCATTTTAACCGTTTTGAAAACTAATTTTAAACATGAATTTGACAAAATTTCACAGAATTGCCATTGCCTATACAGACTGGTCAGTATATAAAAATATACAAAATGACTAAGTGATGATGAGCAACATTTTTTTGTTAATTGTAAAATTTGAAAACCTACACAAATGTATGAATTAAGAGTGATTAAAATGGGAAACTCCACATCATTCGGAAGTTTAGATATGAAGAATGCCTTTACATACAAAAACTTTTTTATTGCGATTCATATAAATGCACCGTTAGAAACACACACGATTTCATATCATAACACAAACAAATTAAATGCATTTATTTGTGTTGACCAGTGTAGCTACGAAGGAAGCAATATGTACATGTATACATATTATTGTCCTTCTTTTGAAGAGATTTGAAATGGATATTTTGAGTTGTCGTTTGTGTAGTTCAGAAATTAGAACAACTTCGCATCATTTGCCGTTTGAAAAAAGCAAATTTGCAAGAGACATAAATCTGTCCTTAAACATTGATGTCCGTAATGCCTCGTCTCATTTCCAAAAGTTTATTTGTGAATGTTGCAAATTGAAGCTTATAAGTTGGAGAAAAAGCGTAAACAAGAAAAAGGCAGCTTAAATAAACATTAATGTCATTGATTTCGTTCCCGACTGTAAAATAAAATTGAGTAAAGTAGAGAGCAAAGCGCAGATGTTAGGATTTACGGTCACTTCGGTTAGTTCCGTAATCACGGAAACTGACGATTCCCGCAACAGTTATCATTTAACAGCTACTTAACAATCTGGCGGTTTCGCAGATAGAACGTTTGAAGTCGGGTCGTTGCAGCTCCTGTCAATATAATACCTCCATGGTATGATAAAGTAAATATTCAAGAAAAAGTGAATTATTTTGATCATTTGTAAGATTTAGTATAAACCTGACTTTTCAAACATATTTATGTAAAGATTTACAAAAAGCTAAATCTCAACTGGGACTAATATTTAACATATTATATTAGTCCCAGATCACAACATATAAAACTACTTCAAAAGGATATGATAAAATAACATATTTGAACAAAAGAGTCATTTTTGGTCGTTTGTAAAGATTTAGTATAAATCATATAATGAAAACTTGACTTTTTGTCATTTATAAAGATTGGGTTATGGGGCATACGCGGGAAGTGCGGCTTGCCATTTCAAGTGAGAGGGAAACGGGATTGAGGCAATAAAATCGTTGAAAAACGGACATGAAAACGGAAAAAGGGTGTCCAGCATTTGAAATTGAACCTGTGAAACAGAAAAAGTGACCTCTTTCGAAGTCTTTGTAAAATATTCCCCGCGACTTTGGAACAGAAAATCGGCAAAAATACGCATTTCGGGAAACGGATCTACAAACTGTGTTTTGAATATGCTCAATCAAATGTATAGTATATTTTTCCCGACCGATGAACAGAATTAGCCTCTAAAGTGTATTCGATCAAATTATGAAGTGCTGTATTTCGAACTGTTGTCTGACTGGAATACACGTTCTAAATTTTCTACACGTCTGTTTTCATTTTTGTAGCGGGAAAATGTTTTATATTTTAGATATAACTGCATTGGTATTTTTTCGCATTTGTTTATCCAAAAGAACGCTACGTGGAAATATTTTTTATTACCTCAGCTATCGCTTAAAATGCGATCTAACTATTATAAGATAACCTCGTTATAAGTAGTGATCCTCGCGACAGCTTTCAAGTGCACTTGAAGTTCACTGGTGAATGCGAAAATACCTGTCATGGAATAGCTACCTATTCCAAAAAAGTGAACTTCGCGACAGCTAAGAAAACGCGAAATGCACTTGAAAAGCGAACTTCAAGTTCACTTTAAGTGCACTTTTTGGAACGTTGTGTCTGCACCCATCCGTACACATCTGTCAATTATTTTTGCAAATATTCCCAATTATGTGCATATTGAGGTTAGATTTTTTAGCACTTTTTGCCCTCTGGAGGGACATAAAAAGTGAAATTCAGAAAAAACTTCCGAATTCAAAATTTCATTTTTTTCTTAAATATGTACCTTTATAAAAATATTTTAAAAAAATCAGTATTGCAAACCAGGCTTTTAAGAGAACTACAATAATTCAAAGTTGACAACATTGCCCTCCTCTCCTCAGAAAATTTTGCCGTCACTTAAACAAAAACCGGAAGTAATGTCACTGGCTGTGCTTGTAGCACAAATACCAAAAAAAAATTGTCATATGACTGTATACGGTCCTCACTTGACTAGAACAGGAAGTTGTAGGTTACACATGTCAAACCGGAAGTGGATACTGTCTTACCTACTGTTAATCATAAATACAAAAATGCCATCTACAAAATCAAATTTTGTGATATAGTGTATGATAGTTCGACATGTGACTCCACAGGAGTCCTATAGAGAGATAAAAGAGCGCGCATGCGGGACCGGAAGTAGTTTGTATTTCCAATTGGCCACCGTTTTGACCGGAATGACCTATTTTGCTGTAAAAAGATATATTTGACACTCGGTAGATGTCCTTGGTACTGGATTTGGCTTCCTATTTCGATATTTTTGGAATTGAGTTCTTCTTTTTGACTACTTATGGATTATGGTTTTCCATATTATTTGATTTTAATGCTGCTGATGAGAGGTTACTCCTTGAAACACGTGTACAGCATATCGAAATTTACTGTTTTTATGCAACTTCGGTATTTTTTGTATTTTGAACCATTGGGCCGATGCCACTGCTGGTGGACCAGAGGTCCCCGAGGGTATTCACAAGCCCAATAGTCAGACTTGTCTGACATGAAAATTTTACCTTGTTATAGAAATTTACAGTTTTTATCAAACTTGTAACCCCTTAAAAATACTGAGGCTTCATTCCGTGTATGGCACTCGGTAGATGTCCTTGATACTGGATTTGGCTTCCTATTTCGATATTTTTGGAATTGAGTACTTCTTTTTGACTACTTTTGGATTATGGGTTTCCATATTATTTGATTTTAATGCTGCTGATGAGAGGTTACTCCTTGAACACGTGTACAGCATATCGAAATTTACTGTTTTTATGCAACTTCGGTATATTTTGTATTTTGGATGGCGTTGACTAAATGAATGAGTTGATATTTCTCATATTTTCTTGTTCCAAACTTCTAGGGAGTGATATTCATAAATTTGAAATCGGCAGTGGCTTGTTCTGGCAGTATTTCTATCACGTCTGCGTTAATTGTTAGGAAGGGGAGACTGCTATTGTTGTTCTAGGATGAATTCTCTCTTCCCATCATTTTTTTCCACTTTTCTTATTACTTTGTGTACATATTTACTTTTTTCACTACCGTGTCTCTATCTTATATAATTTTTATCAAAGTTATTTTACTTTCTTGAGCGCCTTTACTGTGTTAATTTATTATTATTTTCCTTTTTCTCACCTAATTTCAAGTTCATTTCCATTTTTCATCATATACGAAGGAATTTGAATTTTTCCCGCCATTTTGCTGTTTCCATGGCAAAGGTTGCCAATTTGGATATTTTAAAGACCAAAACCCGTATCTACACATGCTAAGTAACCTTCCTGTCAAATCTCAGTCATTTTGGAGCAATTTGAAAATTTCCTGTCATTTTCTGTTTTTATAGGAACGGTCGACATTTTGATGTTTTTAAAACCAAAGTTCGTTTCTACACATGCTCAGTAACATTCCTGTCAAATTTCATTCCATTCTGAACATTTTTAATTTTTTCCCGCCATTTTTATGGTTTAATCACGTGACAACTGTCATCACTAACCTTAAGATAAACAATATGGCGTAAATGCACATGAGACAAAGTCTCTACAAGTACAGGATGGAACAACGCTTTTATTGTTTTTCTTCATCTTGGAGTACCCATTAGGCCCTGATAGCCCTGATTACTCCAGGCCAAAAAGTAAATTTTTCATTTTTTTTTTCAAATTTTGATTTCAATTTTCAAGAGATTTATAAATATCAGCTATGCAAGTTTGGTTTCTTGATTGATAAGTTTTGAATATCTCAAAAGGGAACCGGGTAACATCTAAAAGCCCAATAAAAAGGCAACTTGAAAACTCATCATGCAGCTGGAAATCATACAAGATTTGATTCAATATTGTGAAGTTTATATCCAATCAAAGCAACACATTGACCTTAGTTTCCAATTCTTACATATGGTGTATTGGTTTCCTGTTTTTTGTCTCGAGCACAACTGATTACGGGCAACTTTCGAAATCGATACATGGATGAGCACAATTCATTATGCGATCATAAGATCATTTCGTATTGCAAATTCAGTTTCCCCGCTCAAACGATGCAACTTTTTTAGCATTATACAACAGGTCTCTATGAAGTCTAGTGTTTTATCATACTTATACAGAGATTTTTGTGATTTATGTGTGTGTGTGTGTCTGTGACTGTTCAAAAATGTCGCAAAGTTGCGTTGTTTGTTGATATAGATAAAAACTCGTTAATTATGTCACAAGTCCCACGAAATGTAGGGTACACTTTATCAGTGATATACATTTTTGTACGCATATAACTGTATTATTCTGCTTTTGTCAGTAGGCGACTGGAGATGTAAGTAGACTGTACACTGTACGCATTGAAAACTCAAAAAATAAATAAATAAATAAATAAAATAAAATAAATCACAAGGCACAATCTAAAAATTTAACTCTAAAATGGAATAAAAAAGATAACAGGAAACAAGCATGTTTATTTCAATTCAATATCAATAAAAACTAGAAATGTTTGGCAAATTAAAAATGATGTCTTCCCTTCTTTTTTAGTAGGAAATATATGGTTTGTGTCCAAGGACACAAGAAATTTCACATGTTAAGCTTTCCCCTGTGTAGTCGTGCTGACAAAAGCTCGTGTCCCAGAAAAAAAAATAAGGATACCTATTTTTAAAGTGTTCAATTTATAAAAATGCGTGTACATCGTAAAATTTATTCAGTGATTAACTCTTTTTTTAACCGGCTTTATTTCGATCATAATCATTTCAATGTTTATAAAAATTGACATTTTTGCTCTCTAGAAACCCCGTCCAATGACCACAAATTCCTCTAAAATCATTTCCGGTCTTAGGCTTCGCCCCGTGCACCTACTATACTGGAGACCTTGGGAGGTCCGAAGACCCCTTGCCGTTATGTCATGCATTCTTCCTAAAATATGTTGGCAAGCATGGGTATCTTTCTGATACAAGCCAACAGCGCTCCAGGCACTGCGCCTCTTATATTTTCAAAGTGTTTCATGTAATCAATTAAGTGCCAATTCTCCCCAGAGGCACATTCCTCTTATTTCCGAAAAGTCGTTAGGCTATGGCAAAGTACAATCTTTGAAGTAGAACAGAAAAACCGTCATAATTACCATGAAACGTGTTGTATTTTGGTTTATAGAAAATTCATGCAATGTAACGGTAAGCAATTTGAGACCAAACCACAAAGCATTGTCGGGCAAAACTCCGGGTGACATCTAAGGATATATGCCTTCAAACAAAGTATGGTAGCCTTATGATGTCTGCAACTTTTCATGACTATTGACAATTTACCACCTGTGTTTGGCTAAAAAAAATTTAAATCAGCACGACTGAAATACACACTTGCACCCATAGCAACGTTCAAGTCCGTGAACTGGTGAATGCATTTACTATATTGTTTATTTATCTTTTATTATAATTAATATCTCCTTGCATTTATAATAATTAAGCTTTGGGTTAAATTAATTTTATTTGTTAAAGACTATGAAAAGTATTGTAATTGTTAAATAGCTATAATTTAAATGAAAGAAAAGGTTTTCATAGGCGACTGATTTAAAACAAGAACCCAAAGAAAAGTCATATCACTGAGAAACCTCGGTCTGTTATCTCCCTGTACCAAGTAGGTTATAAATAGTTAAAGGGGAGATAATTTTAATTTTAATTTAAATATCAAAAGAAGGCATTGATATGCTAATTAAAATTATCTCCACTTCGAACCATACAAAGTTGATTTGGTACAGGGAGATAACCGACCGAGATTCCTCATTGTTGAAAAAATGTTAAAATGTCATTCCGAGAATAAGTGTCAAATGTATTGATTACTAATTCTTTTTCAAGCTATACTGAGCCACTGTGTTAACATTTCAAGTTGTACCACCATTCACTGAAAATCAAGAAAATATTTTTCAAAATTCTGAAACAAAAATCATTCTAATCATTCCTAACTAAATTAAATTTCTTATGTTATTTTAGAAACCTTATACACTCACTTTACTAGGGATATTAAATGCCATAAATTTTAACAATATAAACCAATCATATTAATTTCTCCTTCGGTCTTCACTGTAAATTTGAATGGTTCCCGCAAAGTAATTAGTACTGTGCTACCTACAATGCCGTTGCGCGCTCTTCGTAGAGCGATTTTTTACTTAAGTTTGTTAATTCTATAATTTTATGCGGAAGAAATAAGTGGTTGAATTTCATAACATATTGTAGGGCTTCTCTGTAGATTTATCGAAAATCAGCATTATCTATTTCGTCTCCAATGGAATCTTAAATAAGTATTTCTATCAGATCAAAATCGTGTTCACTTTGCCCTTAATGCATTACCAAACGCGATTCGCAACATCGTAGAGAAAAGCATCACTGTCGAAAATTATAATAAATGTAGCATGTTAGGTCTCATTCCTTTTTAAATGAATTGATTTTTTTTTCTCTCTCTTTAGAATGTGGTCAGATTCGACAGCTCACACCCTATTCTTTTATAAAGACAGAACTTTATCGGGTGAACAAAAAGTAAAAGTATATGATAGTACAGCTCCAACGTATGACAAGGTAACTGTATTATACAAATATAGCACGGCAATGAGCTCAATACATTGATTTATAGACCTGACAAGGGCATATTATCCGAGTACGCAGTCTGAGATCATTTTACTCTAATAAGGTCTATAAATCCATGTATTGAACGAACCTGCCATGCTACAATTGTTTTCTTATTTTATTGCGTTCTTATTGTTTTGGTAAGCATAGAATGTGTTAGCATATTGATTATGTTGTAAACCTTACGTTTCCAAATGTAGAACGTCATGTACTATTTATGGAAATACATGTACCACTTTTACACCATATTTACAGGAGTCATGTTACGTAAAATAAACCAATCGTAGAGCTCGAATAAAATCATAAAATAATAAACATTATTTTAGAAATGATTTAGGTCAGGTTGTCTTGGCAAAACAATGAGGCATACACAATCTACTCGTAGCTAAATATTGATGACTTCAAGACGAAATACAACATAAGTTTTCAATTTAATTTTAATTTGCAATTCCAATTTTGAAAGCTATCAATAAGTGTAAATAACCAGAAAGCAGAATTCGCTATTTCCCATCAGATTTTGAAATATTATTATCACATGGGATTTTAAAGACATCCCATAGGAAATAATAATTCCATGGGAATATTTCAAGATCCCATGGGAAATGGTAAAATCCCTTGACTCGGAAACAGCATATTTCATGGGATTTTGAAATTCATATGTTTTTTAAAATTGCTCCCGTGAAAATTCATGTTAAGATATAGACTTCTAAATATGACTTTGTTCAGTCAAATGCGATTACGCATATATTGGATATTCACACAACTTTATACCTCTAAAAAATGGTGGTTACTTTTTATGTTTATTAAAGAATAAGCGTTTTGTGCCGTTGAAATGTTCTTTGAAATCTGTTTGCATAACAACTGTTTTGATTATCTATTAATGGACTTCCAAATGTTTTGGTTTGATCTGCACTGATGAAACATAAGTTGTCGCAAGGCGCATATGCAGAAAATAAATTAACAGTAACATCGGTATTTTGTTATTTATTACCACTGGACCGATGCCTCTGCTGGTGGACTGTTAGTCCCCGAGGGTATTTACTAACTCAGTAGTCAGTACTTCGGTGCTGACCCGAAAACCGACTTAATTGAAACTTGCAATATCTAAATTTTACAAAATTTTGTTTGAAACTAAGGAGTATCTCCCTCACGCATAGCTCTGTCCTTACTGAATTTTGGCCTTTCTATTTAGATCCTTTTGGTTATTTGTTCTATATCAGCTTTTACACGTTTTTCGGTTAATGGACTTCCAAATGTTTTGGTTTGATCTGCACTGATGAGACATAAGTTGTCGAAATGCGCATATGCAGAAAATAAATTAACAGTAACATCGGTATTTTGTTATTTATTACCACTGGGCCGATGCCTCTGCTGGTGGACTGTTAGTCCCGAGGGTATTTACCAAATCAGTAGTCAGTACTTCGGTGCTGACCCGAAAACCGACTTTATTGAAACTTGCAATATCTAAATTTTACAAAATTTTGCTTAAAACTAAGGAGTATCTCCCTCACGCATAGCTCTGTCCTGAGCTGGATTTTGGCCTTTCTATTTATTTGTTCTCTATCAGCTTTTACACGTTTTTCGGTTAATGGACTTCCAAATGTTTTGGTTTGATCTGCACTGATGAGACATAAGTTGTCGAAAGGCGCATATGCAGAAAATAAATTAACAGTAACATCGGTATTTTGTTATATATTACTGTCATTTTGAGATTGTTATTCTGTTTTTGATCTTGGGTCTGTAAGTGTCCTGATACCAAAAATAACTTGGAGCAGTCATAGAATTCTGCCCGCTCTGACCAGTTATAGAACCCTCATCGTTCTACCTTATCATAGAATCCTGACTGCCCTGGCCTGTCATAGAGCCCTGACCGCTCTATTCTGTCATATAATCCTGACTGCTCTGACCTGTCATAGAGCCCCGACCGCTCTAACCAGTTATAGAATCCCGACAGCTCACTCCGAGAAGACAAAATTAATTGATAAAACATTAAGTCAAGTAAATTTCATTCAAAGTCGGTAAAAGTAAATCAATACAAAAATGTAAATAAATGTACTCCAATTTTGATATTATAAAACCTCTCAGGGCTCTATTACAGGTCAGAGCAGTCAGGATTCTATGACAAGTTATAGCGACCAGGACTCTATGACCAGAACAGGTCAGAGCAGTCAGGGCGTCTGGACATAAAAAAAGTGATTGCAGTCAGAACCCTAGAATAGTTCTAAAGTTCACTTAGAGTAGTTTTTATGACTGCCCTATGACTCGACTAAGTTAACTCGAAAACGGTCCTAAGTTAACCTAGATGCTTTGTTTTGGGTCGTTTTAACCTGGATATGGGATGCTGTCTCCTTGACATTTACCCTATTTCCTTTCTTTTTCATATTAAAGGAGCTTTTATGGCTGTTAAAGTTAACTTGGTGGTAGGTTATATCTGCACTCTACTGTAAAACACCTCCATTATCATGGTACAAAGGGCAGTAATGTCCATAGTGGAAATCTTGCGTCATGCACACATTCTAATTCAAATCATTGAAATCCTTGAAAATTTTCAAGGCATGGTTAGTATCCTTCAAAATTATCGGAGCAGTTTCAAACATTTTTAGTTTATTTATGATATTTTCATGTCCATCGACGAATCTCTTTTGACAATTGTCAAGGATACAAACCATGACTAGAACATTTTCAACGATTTAAAATTCAGCGGTGTAAAACGTAAGATTTTCACGATAGACATCACTGTCTGTATACCAATATACATAATAATGATGCTTTTTTGGCAGTAAAACACTTTTGGACAAAAAACCCTATCCTTATTTTTTTGACATGGTCATAATTTTGAGATTGACGGAATTGTTCTCAATTCAGGATGGTCACTATGTCAAGGATTTGAAATCAGTATGTTCATGTATTAGAACATCGATCATACATCATTTTAAGCAAAAATATTGATAGGTCAGTGTGCCCGTTTTTGAGATTAAAGTGTCTGAAATTTTGGCGGGAAACCGAACTCCTCTAGATTTTTTCATTTACTTTGCATTAAGGCAATCGGCCTTTGAAATACAATGAAGATATATCAAGAATTTCATCAAATTTTGTCAGAAGTTTATTCAAGATGTATACAAACATATTTTGAAAAGAAAATTGGGGGTCAGTGTGCAAAATTTTCTAATGCATCATGATGGATAAAGTATGAGAATTCCGAAAGTCAGAGACAGTTTCAAAAACCTGAGGAGTGACCATCCTTAAAAGTACTTTTCAGGTTATCGGAAATTTTTAAATTTGAACAGAAGGAGTAGCAATGTGTACAAGATAAGTCATAGCTTCACATGCTGATTGGTCGGATACCTGCAATACAGTGTAACAAAATTATTTTGTTCTTCCCTGCTAGATGTATCCAAAAGCCGTTGTAGACAACCTCGGATTCCGTTTGTAAATTGAGTAGACAACATAATTATTTTACGTCCAAAACACAAGTCACAGAATTACGGGCACCTCTTGTTCTCAACTACCACCCCCACAACCTAGCCCCGGGAACCTAGCCATCCGTAATATTCTCTTGAATAATTTAACCTGAATCGGTTTTCAGGGGCTTCGGCTACAAATCTGCCGGGCGCGTCCCCAGGTGCCGGATAGGGGAATGCCCTGTCTATGCGGGGTAGTCAGGTCATAATATGGAAAACCTGACCGCGAACCATTGTAGCCAAACTATGTGGAGAAACGCCACGCTCCATGCAGTATAAAAACCCTTTCTATATTTCTCTAAAGAGAGCAGACGCACTGGGTGTCGTATGGAAGGCTAAATTTCCTGCCCCTACCTATTTCTCAAATTTTCCAGTGGCAATCAAAAGTCGTTGCCCAGGTTGTCCCTTCCACCTTTATTTCTTTCTTCTGATACTTTCAATTTTTTTAATTGATTAACTTGTTCTCGTCCTGATATAGCTGAAATATTGCTCATTGGATGTTAAACTCTAACTAATCAATCAATCAATGAATAATTTAAGAGCATTGTCATGGAAGATAGTTTGCAGTCCGATGTTTTCAATCCATGCTTATTTGTGCTTTTCGTCGAGATAAATCTTTACGTGAGCATTTAGTAAGCAGCAACCTAAAATCCATTGATCATACTGTTGGCTAATTATAGGGACACAAAAGGATGTAAAAGACAGTGACGTGTTACCTATCTCCACACTCTCAAATTTAAAGAATTAACGAAATCCGGGATCCTGCCAATACGTCCCAACAAAGTCACTATACTTAACGGATCCAGATGCAAAACTAAGAATCGAGTACATGTATATTTTATCATATGTTGACAGTATATTCCATCATATGTAACAGTATTAATACAGATGCAGGAAGTCCAGGGAAAAGATCAGCTTCAGTTAGCTTTGAAATTATAAATTATTACCTACACGTGTAAAATTGATTTGCATTATATGCTTGAGTCACTCGTATAAAAAATATGCTATTAACATAATTCTTTAGCTTTATTTGCCAAATTACACCATTAATTAATTTGAAAATGTTCATTCTTATTGTCAGAATGACAAGCTCTGTGTATAAATAAATGGTTAAAATCTGGATCTGTGAACAGCAAAACGATAAACTAGAACATTCATTAAGAAACATTAACCTCGAGAGATACGTTATCAGTGTTAGGGTGATTGACTTATGATGACTTATATATCAAATTTCAGTTGATTCAGTAATTTGACAACTTTGAGACAGCCCCTTTAAAAACACAGACCATAAATATCGAAGTATTCAGAGTTTCCTATTGGTAATTTCATCTCTATCAGCTTGTACACATATTTCGGTAAAGGGATTTCCAAATATTCTGATTTTGATCTGCATTGGATAGACATAAGTTGTCGAAATGGGCATATACAGAAACTTAATTCACAGTAACTTCGGTATTTGTTATTTATTACCACTGGGCCGATGCCTCTGCTTGGGGACTATTATATCCCGATGGCATTCACCAATCAAGTAGCTAGTACTTCGATGCAGGCCCAAAACCGATTTTATTTGAAAACTTGCAATATCTAAATTTTTGAAAATTTTGTTAAAAACTAAGATGTATTTCCCTCCTGTATACCTTCGTCCCTAGCTGGTTTTCGCTTTTCTCTTTGGATCCTATTGGAAAATAACGGCAGTAGAATACCGAAGGAACAAAGCACAAGATTACACAAATTAAAGTCCAGAGACAAGGCAAAAGCAAGAAAACCAAAAGACGGAAGACCAAAGACAACCACGTGCCCACAAAACACACGAACATTATATATACAACACAAAAAACTAAAGCACTAACAGTGTGAACTGTTCTGAAGTGTGAACTGGAAATGTGTTCTCTATCAGCTTTTGCATATATTTCGTGACCCCATTTTGTCGGCCATATTGAACTGAACACTTTACCTTCTTATAGTTTAATTGTAGCTTTAATAGTTTTTGAGATATAAGGATTTTGATTTTGTCCGCACAGAAGAGAAGTAAGTTGTCGAAATGCGCATATGCAGAAGCTAAATTCTCATTAACTTCGGTATTTTGTTATTTATTCACTAATCCTATGTACAACGAATGGTCCATATATGAAAATAACAATGGCGTGAACCGCTAAGGTTGTTCCTGCGAAAAATAGCATTTATCTGCTGTCCTTTGGCTTGAACTGATACATATTTGGGATGAGAGTATAAGTCTGCTTCTCGGAAGAAAACATATTTTTAAACTTGAAATAATCTATTTAGTAATTGAGAATGTATTCTTGTAGTGTGTAAATAAGACCGTCGTGGATTTAATTTTAAATTATGCCTACACACAACCAGTCGATTGTCTCTAGCTCGCAACACGACACCCTGGATTCAGCTAAGAAGCATGCAAGATATGAAAATATTCTTATCTAAAAACTCTTCTTAACTCAACAATTTGAGTCTTTGCTATCACTTTGCGTCCGTTGTCCGTTTATTTAAATATCTGCTCCCCAAAAACATCTGAGACAAGTGCATGGAACCAAACTTAGTTCAGATAGACCTTGCTTGATTCCATTTAAGAAAAAGTAAGTCATGTCCGCATTTGAACCGAGATAACTGCCGCCCGTGAAAATAGTTTAAGATTGGGTCTTATTTGAAAACTCTATACCCCAGAAACCACTGAGCCGATTGGAGCCAAACTTGATTACGACACTCATAGGATGGTCCTTTTTTTCAAATATTGTCCATCAAATCGTTATACAATCCAATACTGCCTCCAAAATCAGAGTGCCTATAGAAACGTTTTCGATCTCTTCTGAAAACACTGGACCATCGGCTAATTTGGGCACAATAGTTGTTTCAAAATAATATTCACCACGACTGCATGCAATCCAAGGAGGCCGCCAATTAACAGGGAACATAATCTAATGCTGCGTGTAACATTTGTGATGCGCATTATCCAATTCGCATCAAACTAATACGCATTCGAAACGTATTTGCGTTCATACGTACAAATATAATACGTTTTCGATGCGTATTGAATACGCTCAAGCGTTCACACGTCTAATCACTAATGCGCATTACTAATGATCACTTGCATCCTCCATTACGTCATTATGAAATAACGTCAGTACATGATATACGTCACAATATTAAATGACGTGAAATTGAAGAAGTGAATTCCAATCTTTGGAAAAGTCCTTTTTTCCTGTTTTGAGTGCCAAGTTATTCAACAATGCTACTCAATATGAGAAAAATTCCACGCGAAGAGGAAAATTGTTAAAGTAAAAACGGAAGTCGCGGTAAAAACAATTCGATGCCGTCAAAAAACTCGAATGACTATTTCAACAGAAAATGGTACTGTGGTATTATTCTACAGGGAATTGTCGATTCATTTTTTTTGTAATTTCCAAATGTTATTCTGACAATATTCTGTTCCATGTGCCAACACCTCACCATTATGTTATGCCAAGTTTTCTAACACAACTGATTCGATGAGTTTCCTGGAGTGATTGTCTTCTATTAGTCTACTTGTAAGACAACGGATGACAGCGGTTGCCTGGTTGTAAGAACACTTTGCCAGTTAATTTTATGTTTGTCGACGATCCAACATCCAGTAAAAAGCAACATAGATGTAGAGTTGCTCGATTTATAGCAATGAATTCCACTCACAATGGTGCTAGGGACCGTTTTGAACTTACTATGAAGTAGGAGAAAAGATCATTGTTGAGGGCTTTATTATGACTTCAAGATGAAGAACATTAATAAAATTGTGGTTCCATTGTTTGGTTTTACCATGTATTTAAAGAGACTTTGTCTCATGTATAATAATAATAATTATCAATATTATTATTATAATTATCATTATTGTAATTATAATTAAGTATTGTTATTTTATCTTTTTTTTATTATCCTTACAATTTTATTCGAAAGTTTGCGTTCACACGGTACTTTAATGCGCACCGAATACGCATTAACTAATTCGCATTATCGAAAACGTATGCCCGATACGTTTTCAATAATGCGAATTAGCTGAAACGTTTTCGATGCGCATTGATAATTTGTTAACGTCTGAACGCACCAACCGTTTTCGATTCGCATTCGATGCGTATTCGATTCGCATTAAACGTACGTCTGAACGCAGCATAATATTCGACCCTATTTAGATATCAATTTAAAGACCTACTCTGAAACTACTTTGTGAATTGGACAAAACTTGATTACAATATTAATAGTCCTTGGCTACTCCCCTCTTAAACTAGTACTCTAGCTATGTTAAGTAAAAATTTAAATTTTCAAATTAAACTGATTCTTATCAAAAACAGGAAGTTCCACCTAAATCGTAGTCAAATATAACATAAAATTTGATTGGCTGTTATAATGAAGGCTAAAAATTAAATGATTTTATTAATACCTTTGTACAAAAAAAAAATGTATGATACGGGATATAACTTAAATTTTTAATTCAATTCCTATAACAATGGGGAGATAATAAAAAATCAACTTACAGTTCTCTTTCTTGTTATAGTCCTTTTCTTCTTATTCGTGTATTATCAATCTGAAAATATTAGAATACGAATTAAAATTATATATCATACTAGAAATAGAAATATAATAAATTCTGAATACTAATTTTTTTTCTGCATATTACAGTACATGTCATATAGTATAAACTAATTTGTCTAGATATTATCATGTCAATTGCTGAATGAATTAAGAAATATATGACAATACCTTTGAAAGTAAGAAGACACTTATTAAAATCGTCTTCTAATTCGTCCAATGTCAAATTATATGTGTCTCCCTCTTCTTCATTATATCTCAATACTTCACCTAAAAACATAAGAAACATTTATATGATTGCTAAGTTCTTTTTTTTTCTTTTTAGATAAAGGAATATACTTTGCAGTTTGAAATAAGCCATGGTTCAAGCAATATTCAAATATATTTGATCATCATCCCTTAAGGTTGAATTTCATCAAATATCAATTTCAATAAATTGCTCTTTTTTGATATTATGCTGTTAATATGTTGTAATACTAATATAATCTTATCATTCAAGCTTATGATACATCAATACTAAAAGCCATTACCATTTTAACAAAAGAATGTTATTTCAATTTATCATGCAAGGGATAAAACAATGCATTAATATCAATTACACACCAGAATAGATTAAATATATGAAACATAATTAAAGACATATAGCCTTAGATGTAGGGAATGGAAAATTAGGTATTGAATTATCTTATTAATTTTTTTTCATCAAATTTCACTTGTAATAAATTAAAATTGCTTGAATTTTACTGAAATGGTATTTGTTTCAGACTGCTAATGATCTTAGATGGATTCATAAGAGAAGTACATTTCATAGCTAAGGTGGTGGGAATGAAAATAACTTCAAATAAAGACAATTGTGTCTGTTTCAGTGAAATAATCATTTCATTTTATTGATTTCAAACAATACATCTATTTAAACATTTACAAATCTAACTCAATATCAAAGCTATCATATTTAAAAGGAGGTAAAACATTGGGACTAAAACCACTTGAACAAGGATTAAATATAATGATCATTCAATTAACAATTTAAGTAAAATTGGTCAAATTTTGAAATAAATAACATAATTTGAAATCTTCACAAAATGACAAAGTAGAGTCATAATTCTTAACATAAATTTCAGATTCCATTGGTACGATTGTTATATGGCTTTGATTCATGATGCTTGAGGAAATAGGATGATGAATCAAATAAATGAAATAATGCAAAAACAGTTGAAAATACACTGAATTATTTCAAATTAAACGACATTTCGATCCTTAAAACCAACTGATAGAAGTCGTGAAAATATAGTCAGAAAAGAAGATTGGGAGAAGACAGGATTTATGTTAAGTGCAGTAAGAAGATGGTGTGTTGTTGTGATATTAGCTTTCAATTTATGAACTTTCAATTGTTTTAACCTCAAACTGTTGATTTTTGAACGTTAAAAGTTTGCCTTTCCAGATTGTTTCCTCTTTTGTAACGACATCCTCCCAAGTGTGATTAATTTCCTGGTTAATAAGCGAGTTAGGGTAACTAAAACGATTCCTTTTCATGATAAGTTGTCTCAGATTTTCACTAAGCTGTTCAACTGACAAAGCTTTTCCTTTTTTACTGAATTGAAATAAATTTTTGTTCTCATTTTTTATTTTAAACACATCCTCATCTTTATATAAATTAATTTGTATTTGAGGGCTTTTTTCAGTTCTTGTTCTCAGTTTATCCAATTCCCTATCTAATCTGCTATCTGAATTCCATATTCCGTTATCCTGCATTGTTTTTTATTTTCACGTTAGCTTTTTCATCCATTTTTTTTTCTTTTTTTGTTTTTCTTTAAGTTGCTTCCTTTCGTTGATGATTTCTACTCTGTTTCATGTATTTAGTTTTACGGAGGTATCTATCAAGCGTTACCTGTTCTCTTTTCTTTTCTTTAAAGCGGATGCAATCAATTTGTTTCTCTCAAATTCACTTTTCTGTTCTAGTCAATTTTGAGTTCTATTATTGTTGTATAAAGTTTTAGTTTCAAATGAGTCTATACATGAATTAGGTGCATGCTTTATGTTACTTTCCAGCTTTGCCATTAGCCTTTCCACCGTATTGTTGTTTGTAGGACATGATTCAGATACAGGTCTTATTTTATCCGAACAATAGGGTCTGTAAGTCTCGTTCAAATTTGGGACTTCCGGGGACATAATTTGTACCCGGAAGTTGCATTTTTAACAGAAAAGTATGACGTTTCAAGCAAATAATAAGGACGTCATAATCCAAAAACGTCATATTTTGGCGGGAAACGTTTTCAATTTTGAATTTTATCGTGATTTCTCGGTGTCACATGACGAGACTTACAGACCCTATTGTAACATTTCCCGTCTGGTAAATAATCTTTCAACAAATGTTTGACTTTGTCGTGATTTTAGTGATAAATGTTTCTGTCTGTTTTCGATAACAATTTTGCTTAAATAAATTATGTGAAAGAACATCGTTCGTTTTTGTTAATATTGAGTTTTGGTAAAACAAAATAATCTTAATTTGTTGTCGTAAAGTAAATCTGGTTGTTTTGAAGCTGATTCTAAAAGTTCAATTTATCTAATGTAAATACATCCCATTTCAATTGATGAATAATTCAAGTCTGATGCAGCTGCCAAATATGGACCGGTAACAATGTTAGAAACAATTTCGAATGCCTGACATAAACTGAGATAACACTGGTGTTTTGCAGATAATCAAATATCAACTGTTGAATGTAATTTAATGAAGACTTCGAATCTTCTAAAATAATATTTTTCATGGTAAAGGTAGCACCAGCATTGTGAAACTGTATGTTGAAACGACTTCCTCTCATCTTAATTATTGAATTTTCCAGAATACCTTTACTTTTCAAAAAAAAAAAAAAAAAAAAAAAAAAAAAAAANGGGTCGCCAGTACCATCTTTGTAAAATAATTTGGAGACAGAATTCAAGAGAGTGGAGGCTAAAGATTCCTTCCCACTGTCCAAAGATTTAATAATGATATTTTGACAGATACAAATTAACAAATAATTGATTGATTAGTTAGAGTTTAACGTCCAATGAGCAATATTTCAGCTATATCAGGACGAGAACAAGTCAATCAATTCAAAAAAATATAAGTAAGAGAAGAAAGAAACGAAAGTTGAAAGGAACATTTTGCTTGCCACTGGAAAAGGAGCAATGGGGTAGGGACAGGAAATTTAGCCATATATACAAGTCCCAGTGAGTCTGCTCTCTTTCGACAGTAAAGAAGGGGTCTTTATACTGCATGGAGCTTAGCGTTCCTCCACTCAGTTTGTCTACAATGGTTCGCGGTCAGGCTTTCCGTATTATTACCTGACTACCCGGCATAGACAGGGCATTCCCCTATCCACCAACTGGGGTCGCGCCCGGGAGCTTTTAAGCCGGAGCCTCAGGAAACCGATTCAGGTACCGGGATAATTAATCTAACAATTTATACTAGGTGTGTTGCAAGATATCAGAAGTTGTTGAAATACAAAAGTCTGTCAAAAAACTAAGAAAATTATTATTTAGGTTACGTCCCTAAAATCTAAATTTTTCTGGAAAGGAAAACTCGCGATATTTCCTCTCCATTAAATTAAAGGTTTATGATATTTGTGTACAGAGTTATTTCAAGATTGTATTGGTCACAGTACAAGGGCAAATTTGTATTTTGAAAAGCAATATAATGTTTATTCGTTTATATTTGAAAAAAAAAATATAATTTAGATAAGATTAGATGATAAGCTGGAAATTGTAACAAATGCATATCACCCACAAATAAAATATTAAATAAATAAATAAATAAATAAATAATCTTTATTTCAAGAGGATAACCCCATTAGCCGAAACTAATCTTCCTGGGGGTCCTCAAATACAAGCATAAATCATAAAATTTCATATAATATATACAAACAGTTTCCCATATAAGGTGTATAAAACAATTCAGTTGCATTTGATTAAGATTCAGATATACTTATTCTAGTATTTTGCAATTCATTACCATTTAAAAAGTAGGTATAACATTTTTCTTTAAACTGTTTAATTGATTTGCAAACTTTCAAATCATATGGTAAGCTGTTCCAAATTTGTGAGCCAGAATATAAAAAAGTTTTTTTCAAAAATTTGTATTTGGTTTTGGTAAAGTTAACATGCTGTTACTTTTGGAACGTAAACTATAAGAAGTGTTATCAACAAAATGAAAATCTTGCAAATACGACGGCACCATATTATTTAATGACTTATATACAAGAATAGCCTTTTGATAACAAATTCTCTTTTCAATATCTTTTAAATATTGTTTAACTGGAAAATATTGTACAACTGTTCTTATTTCTTTTGTGGAAAAGAAAGGAATTATGAGCATTATTTCATAAAATGTAAATTCTTATGACAAAATTGCAACAATCATTAAGACTTCATACATTGTGTAGTTCGGAAAATGAAAACGTTGACTATTAACGACATGAACCTACGAAGGCTTATTTTATAGCGTAGGCTACCTGTACAGAACATAGTGAAGTTGTTTTAAGTTTTTATTTTCAACAGTATGTTTTGCTTTAAATATAACAATTTATTTGAGAAATAGTCTTAGATGAGATGTTAAGGATGAGTCTAAATTAGTTGTCATCGAGGACAATTTTCACCGAGCCTCTTCACGCCGAAAAAGGAAAGATTTAATTTCTTGACAAAGCTTGCCAAGTCTATGAAATATAAGACTTTCTTGTTTAACATTAATTTTGCATTTATAAATCCCCTACCGGCTTCGCCGAAGGGGACGTTAAGTTTGCACTCCGTCAGTCCATCCACCAGTCCGTCCGTCGGTCTATCACACTCAGTTTCCCGGACTTTTTCCCTATACTATAAGAGATATTCATCTAATATTTTTTTCACTGATGTTCGTTTATTAGCTCACCTGGCTATAGCCAGGGTGAGCTTTTGCCATCACTTTTCGGCCGTCGTCCGTCCGGCGTAAACTTTTCATTCAAAGATCTTCTTCTCTGAAATTACTGGGCCAATTGAAACCAAACTTGGCCACAATAGTCCTTAGATGGTCCCCTGCAAAAAACTTGTTTTTCAGATCCGCGCTATATCCAAGATGGCCGCCAGCGGGGATCATAGTTTTAACATTGGACCCTATGGGAAAAGACATTCAAAGATCTTCTCCTCTGAAACTACTGGGCCAATTAAAACCAAACTTGGCCACAATAGTCCTTAGAGTGTCCCCTGCAAAAAAATTTTGTTTTTCAGATCCGCGCTATATCCATGATGGCCGCCAGCTGAGATCATAGTTTTAACATTGGACCCTATGGGAAAATCTTCTCCTCTGAAACTACTGGGCCAATTGAAACCAAACTTGGCCTCAATAGTCCTTAGATGGTCCCCTGCAAAAAAGTTGTTTTTCAGATCCGCGCTGTATCCAAGATGGCCGCCAACGGGGATCATAGTTTTAACACAGGACTCTATGGGAAACACTCCTCTGAAACTACTGGGCCAATTGAAACCAAACTTGGCCACAATAGTCCTTAGATGGTCCCCTGCAAAAAAGTTGTTTTTCAGATCCGCGCTATATCCAAGATGGCCGCCAGCGGGGATCATAGTTTTAACATTGGAACCTATGGAAAAATACTTTCAAAGATCTCCTCCTCTGAAACTACTCAGCCAATTGAAACCAAACTTGGCCACAGTAGTCCTTAGATGTTCACATGCAAAAAGTTGTTTTTCAGATCCGCACTATATCCAAGATGGCCGCCAGCGAGGATTATAGTTATAACATTGGACCCTATGGGAAAAGACATTCAAAGATCTTCTCCTCTGAAACTACTGGGCCAATTGGATCCAAACTTGGCCAAAAGAACTGCACCCCATCCAAAATAGCTGCTAGTCTGGAACATAGTTTAACTTATGATAATATAGCATCAATGTCTATTAACAAATTTGAAAATAATGCCCTTAAACATTGGGACTATTTTAACTGCATATGTCAGCCGTGGCCCAGGTGAGCGATACAGGCTCTTGAGAGCCTCTTGTTTATGAGTTTACTCTAAGATGAAATAAAGATCTGCACAAAAAGATCTAGTCTTTTTAGTCTTGATACAGGGGTAGTTATGCTACTCTTTCCAAACCTCATTACATTTGGAAGCAAGGTTTATTTTTATTGGTATAATAATTTCATAAGAAGACATTTGCACTTGTGATCAGCAATGCGTTTTAGTGGAAAGCCAAAAGAGAAGCTCAAAGATCGGGTTTCTCACAATTATGACAAGCAATAATTGCCTTTTGCAGTTTCAGATAACATTTTCTCGCCTAGGAATCGAGATCTTTTGACTTTTGGGGTGTAAGATTCTTTTTCTTGCATCTTCCATCGGACTATCTACTGACAGGTCGCAAGCATATGAAAAAATCAAGATGTCCTCCATCACTTCAAATTTTCACGCGATTTGTCAAGTATTAGTTGTTGCCTGATTAATGTATATAAAGAATGAATATGTAATTTTTAACCAGCAATTTACTATGAAGTGCTTGTGAAGAAATTTCTATTCAACCGGAGATTCAAAATTGCGCGCTGATTGTTGTGGTTAAAAGTTACCATCCAGCTTAGGTATACATATGCTAATTGTGCAGTCACATTTTGTGATATTTTTTTATAAAAGTCGAAGCTGAACATAGTTTTGCCGCTTCTTTCAGAGCGTTAAGGCGAGAAAGTTTAAAACCCTCAGAAAAAGACGAAACAGGCTTTTAAACCAGTTTAACCCTACCACTGGCTTTTGCTAGTGCCGGTACCAAGTACGTTTGTCTAATTTGTGTTTTTCCTGTGTAGTTCCCTAGCAGATTGTGGCATGTAATTATAATTAAAATATGTCATTTGTCTAAAACCCTCAGGCTAAGATATCTTTTATCCATCCTCGACAAGCCTCGGGATGGATATGACATTTTAGCATTTGGGTTCGAGTTCTGCCTATTTCGGCTTTTCTGTTGGGGTAGATATTATATTCTGTAAATGGCTGTTTCGTGTATAAGGCAGCCCATAGAATACAGGGTCGTGTGAAGCTATCTTACACTGATAACATAATAAACTGCATGAATGATTTGACGTCATTATTAAAAATTAACCGGTTCCGACGGGATAAGACGGAGTTTCTCACACCCGTGGAAGTTATTCCTTATCTTTAATTTGGTCACGTATAGGAAGCTTTTAATCGACCATTCGCGTGAAAAATTCTACGATTTTTACCCTCTTTTCACTCGTGAATAGACCTAATTTCTCAAACGCATTGAAGATATCCCTCTTTTTCAATATGATTTGTTATAGGAACCTATCAGTTTCAACCTACGGATGAGATCAGAATTCTACGTGAAACTTTTATTGACGCCATGGTTGCTCAATAATTAGCAAAGAATTCCGCTCAAACCGGTGCTAGGGGGCCGTCTTGAACTTACTATGACGCATGAGCAAAGCTCATTGTTAATCGCCTCATGGTGACTTCAAGATGAAGAACAACAATAAAAGGATTGTTTTAAGCATGTATTTGTAGAGACTTTGTCTCATGTGCATTTACTCCATATCCTTTCATTCACCATTTACTTGCTAAGACACGGTGGACGTCTTATGTTGAGTTTAAGAGCGCAGCGAAACGAGAGGAAAAGACATAAAAGGTTTCACACGAGTGAAAGTTATTTGATTAAATTCAAGAACCCTTTTCTTCAGTAAAATACCGAAACATTTATTGTGTGAGCAACGTCGCCACTATTCGAGTGTACTTTACATTTTGACATCAGGTTATTTTAAATACGTTTGATCATGGCTACAATTATTGTATCACAAGAATCAACACGTCTAATTGGTCAATTACTACTGGAAGACGAGTTCGCTTACATTGTTCATCTTGCACTGTAAACCACTCTTTACAGCAGATGAGGAATTTCTTACATGAGTGATAGATATCATCTTCTTTGATTTGATCGAATGTGTGTATCTTTTTTTATATATGTAAAATATGATTTTTAATTTCTAGAAACTATCTATTGTATAAGCAGCGTCTCCTCTTTTTTAATAATTTCCCGTAGCACCTGAATCGGTTTTAAGGGGCTGAGGCTACACAGCTGCCGGGCGCGTCCCCAGCTGGTAGATAGGGGAATGCCCTGTCTATGCAGGGTAGTCTGGTCATAATACGGAAAGCCTGGCCGCAAACCATTGCTGCCAAACTGTGTGGGGAAACTCCACTCTTCATGCAGTATAAAGACCCCTTCTATATTTTCTGAGGTGAGCAGAATCACTGGATATCGTATAGTAAGCTAAATTTCCTGCCCCTACCCGTTTCTCTCCTTTTACAGTGGCAGTAAAGACTCGTTACCCTGGTTGCACATGAGCTCCGCTAACCTGGGTCATCACATCGCAATATTTGTCATTTACGGAAGAAATGAAATCTTACATTTTTTTTAAAATAAGAATGTTATGTTTTAAAAATTGAGAAGCTCCATGTTGGACTTTTCTTTGAAATCGCTTTAAGGTTTTGATTTGCACATAGATAGTTCAATCTGACAAAGCACGTAAGTCTCATTTTAAGTGTCTTCATCAACAGAGTACAACAAGCCACGCTTACACTGCGCCCAAAAAGTGTGCCGAAATCGCCGGCAAGTACTTTCCTTGTAACAGAGAAAATATTACCATTCTTGATGTCGGTTGTGGAACTGGACAAGCTGCAGATGAGGTAAATTTATAAATGAAATGTACTTTAGGTATTAAACTAAATGAATAATTATCTCTGTGAGACTGCTTATTAATTTTTTCTGTTCCTTTAGTCACCAAAAAATGTCACATTGACTTGAAGTTATCTATCCACATGCAAAATACAAAACCTATATCAAAAACTGAAACGTTATAGCCTGGACACGAAAGCAATAATATCAAATTAAGAGTTGCCAACCATGGTGCATTACACAACATATCTTGAATTGATCTATCAACCTGCAAAATACCAAATGCCTACCTCAATCACAAAAACGTTATAGCCTAGACATGACTTTGTCGCTTGGAAAACAATAATCTAACCTTGAGGGCAAAGTTCAAGGTCAAAGATCAACAATCATTGTACATGACACATCCTCTTCAATATATCTATATACTGGCTTTAACTAGTGCCAATACCAAGTCCGGCTATCACGAATTACTATTATTGTTAACGTTTGTCTGTATTTATGTTTTTCTTCTATAGTTTGCTTGTAGACTATGTAATGTGGTTGTAATTTTCAGTAATTGCAGGTGTTTCCTTTAATATTTTCTTATTTAATTTATGTAGATAGATTATTTTGTATATTAATATAATTAAGATTGTTTGTCGATTAGTTATGCCTTTCTTTATACATGTCTTCTTCTTAAATACTGTGATTTCAGGTGCGGACTATATTTTCCACCATTTCAATGCGCCAGTTGTATACTTTACAACGACATTTACGAGATATTGTGACGTCACTTTCACCAGTGAACAGAAATCCTATATTTTCACCGTTGACAATATGAAATTTAGTTAACCGAGAAACTCTATAAATCACCAATATCTACATAATTTTGTTTTCTATCAACTTTTCATATATTTCGGTTGATGGACTTCAAAATATTTGATTTTGATCTGCACTGTAGAGACATAAGTCGTTGAAACTAAAATAACTTTCGGTAAACAGTCACTAAAGTATTTGGTTATTCACGTCTTCATAGGGATCGATAATTAGGCAGTGGTCTTGCTAAAGCCAGTAAGCAAATTGAATTCTAAAATACAACCTTTCATATTGATAAAATAAAAATTGGATGAGACACCTATTGATATGATGTTTAATATACATGTAACTTGCCGTTTTTTCTACCTGGTATTTGACTGATCTATCTTGACCTTAATTTGCAGTCATGAAGTCACTTTTGAGTCAAGAATTATTATCATGTAACGCTGTTTATTAAACAGATGCAGAAAAGGGGATTTAAAATATTTGATGGCGTTGATCCGGCTGAAGGAATGTTGAAGGAAGCAGAAAAGAAAAAATTGTACAGGAATCTATACTGCCATTGTTTCACTTCAGAGCCTTTACCATTATCAAAAGGTAATCATCTGTTTTACTTTCTGAATATTCTGAAGTACTCTCTTGTTTTCAGAGTTTTTGCTTTGTAATAGATAAAAACCACATATATAAAAGTTAGATTTTCAATAACAAAATGAACATTTGGCGAAGCAATAAGTCTTGCTCCTTCATCCTTTACGGGACTTGTCGAAACTATGGGACTCTTTCAGGACTACGCTATTGGGAATTGTGACACAAAGTTTAATTTCAGTCAGTTTTGCTTCAAACACCCTAAAAAATTTTCCTTCCAATTCTTTACGCTATTCTTCAGTTTGGTCGGAACTCTTAAAGAAGGGAAAATGTATATTTGTGCTCACTGAAAGGAATTCGTCTATATTTGGGTTACCAGGTTTGTTGTTTGTGCATACGCACTCTTTCGCAGATGCTGACCAATAAAGTTTTCATGACAGTTAATGCATGTAATGCAATAAAGTAAAATTTTCATTTACAGTTCATATCCGTGTTTATAGAAAATTCTTTTTCTTCTTTTATTTTTGTCCTGCCCACATCCAACTAGTTAAAAATTGTCTTTAGAGAATATGCCACATCTTGAATCACGACCAAAAGTTTTTTATCAAGCATATCTAATTTTGCTTTTGTTAGATGACGTTTCAGATTTCTTTTTTGTCTTCAACTATAAACAATATCGACTCGGATTTAGCCAAATCTTTCATTTGACTACTTTGATGCAGATTGGTAGATAAGATCTAATAATACTGATGCCATCTGGCATCGATAGATCAAGTGTTGTCACAAAAAGAATAAATTTATTTTCATTTCGTTGTTCTTTGGATGTTTGGTAGTTCACGATCTCTTTTGATTACGTCACAAATTAATTGTAATGGCTATTTTTGCTGTAGAGGTATGTCTTCATTTTTTCTAACCGCAAATTAAGGAGATCATCATCCAGAACTATTGCACATATCAGTCGCGCCAAACAATATGGAATATTTCGTTTAGTATGAGCGGGATGACATGATTAGAAATTAAGGTACTAGTGAGTATCCGTTTTCTAGCTCACCTTTCTATGCCATGGTGAGCTATTGCCATCACTTGGCGTCCGTCGTCCGACCGTCGTCCGTCCGTCGTTAGCTCACTTTCAAAAATCTTCTCCTCTGAAACCATTGGGTCAAATGGAACCAAACTTTAACTGAACCATTACTAGGGTATCTAGTTTCAAAATTGTTATTTTGTATGTCTTAGGTCAAACAACATGGCTGCCGTTACTAAAAATAGAACATATGGGTAAATTACAGTTTTTGGCAAATAACTCAAAAACCGTTACAGATATCAAAAATCTGACAAAATAAAAGTGATCAGCCTTAGTAGATCTACCCATGCTGAAATTTTGAAGAAAATCTGATGACCCGTCTAAGAGTTATTGTCCTTTTTCCGTAAAATTTTCAAAATTTTGATGTTTTTTATTGTTAATTAAAAAAGCTATAACAGATAGAGGTTAAGTTTAAATTGCAAAAATGTTTAGCATGTTAAGATCTACCCACATGGATATTTTGAAGAAAATCCAAGTACCTATATATGAGTTGTGGTCCTTTATTGGTCAAATTTTTCGTGATTTTTTACTTTTTGTCCTATATTTCAAAAACGCTTTGAAATAGAGGTCAAGTTTGAATTGCAAAAATGTTCAGCATGTGAAGGACTATATTTTATTGAACACATTCAAGTTTTCCGACCAATTCCAAGATGGCCGCCAGCGGGGAACTTAGTTTACCATTTGACCTAATGGGAAAATTCATACAAAGAACTTCTTGAGAACCACTGAATGGATTTGAACCAAACTGGGCATGAATGATGCTTATGAGGTGATGACCAAGTGTTGTTACTTTGGTGCTGATGTGTCATCCGACATGCCACCAGCAATGATCTTAATTTTAACATTGGACGCTATGGGAAAATGCATACAAAGAACTTCTATCTGACTTTAGAACATCTGAATAGATTTGAACCAAACTTGGCATGAATGATGTTTATGAGGTGCTGACGAAGTGTTATTACTTTGATGCCAATCTGTCATCTTACATGGCCGACAGCATTGGACCCTATGGGAAATGCACACAAAGATCTTCTAGAGTACTGCTGAATGGATTTTATTCAAACATGACATGAATGATGAAGATCTTCTTCTAGAGAACTGCTTAATACACCGAAATTCACAAATGAGGCACAAACAGTCGCCGCAGCATGTAGCGCCTGTACATAACAATTTCATAAATTTTATACATGTTTTTATTTTACTGACATATGCCCTTGATGTCACATTATAAAAGAATAATATGGACTAGAATCAAAATGGCTTTATGCGACATCAAATGTGACAAAATGATACATACGTCACTGTCGCCAAATCTGACATGACTTAAAGTTTACATTGTGGTTGCAAAGTGATTATTTTGTTGTAACTTATATGACATCTAACCAGTAGTGCTCAGTGGAACGCTTCATTTGAATGAACGCATGATATATACAGAAGTTATTCAGCGGAGCTGTTGCTATCCGAAGTCATGTCGCTAGTCGCCTGATACATACGGAACTCTATATTTCCTGCAATTCCATAAACACAATATCAAGGTCCATAAATTATTTTTCTAGCCAAATGGAAATATTCTGTTCATTGTACAAACTCAAAGTCATTTGTAAATAAATAATTAATTGTTTTGGTGACCATGTTGCCCTTTGAAAGTGAAATAATCAGGGTTATGAATTATATGATACCTACGTTACCAGTGTTTTATTTGCTGTCTTCATGGTGTAGAAACCAGTATTAAGTATTTTCGGAGGATATGGTGTAAAAATACATACGTTACCAATACATACGTTACTGAACAAATCCACATTTCTGGGAAAGTGGTGTTTTACACCTTCAAGATGATCTTTCATGACTGCTTTATGTAAATTCAGAAGAAAAAGATGCAATTTATGATTCTGGTAGCAAATAAATGAACATATTCAATACATACGTTACCAAGATACTTGAAATAATATATAACGCTTTCTAAAAATAGAGTTCTTCATTTACTATTATTTCGAAATTAAAGCTTTATTATGACATTTCTTAACATTGTTGTTTGAATTGCTGGAATGTTAGGGTCACCCCTGTCAAAAAGTGGTAACGAATATCTACGTTACCGGACTTGAAATCAGCAAAACTTGTATATGGATACTTTCATGCATATACTTTTCTATTAAAATAACTTTAATTTGATAAATCACCCGCTAAATTCAAGAGATACCTCAATGTATTTGTTTTCTCTTTTGAAATAAAGATACATACGTTACTATTGCTTATGCTTTCACAAATTTAAACAAAAGTGACAAAAGAAAAACACAAAAGATTTTTTGAATTATACTTTCGATTGGGAATTGATTAATATAAAATTGTTGATATTTTCATGCAAAATGTGACTGGTATGCGTGATTTCTGATGATGCGGGAATTCTAGAAAAATTATTTTTAAAGTGTTTTGTAATTCGGTTGTTTTTTCGTCAGCTTTTTTGATATGCCGTGTAAGACTCTGATGTTTTGATGTCCAAGTCATCAAACCATTTTATGATTCTTCTTTACTCTCTCTAACAAAAAATCAAAACAGTCAACAATATATGGAACATCAAAAACAAATAATATTCTATACATTGTTCTGCTAAAAAAGTAGCGTATGTATTTGGTTTATTTTTTAACTTTTCATATCATTATTCAACGGTGCATAACTTTTACAGTTTTTATTTGATGTTGTTAATATTTGGTTAAAAGTAAGTTTAAAATATGTTCTGCTCGAACAATTTCAGTAGAATTTTGATATGAGAGTCCTTATGTGACCCTCTTCAAAGTTTTTTGTTTAATAGCTGCCAGCAGGGAACGTAGATTAACATTGGCCCTTTAAGTTTGGAATCTGCATTCAAAAATCTTCTCTGAAACTGCTTGAACAATTTTAATTAAATTTTATAAAAAGTTTGGTTTTTTATGTACATACACCACCAAAGATGGACCATCAATTGGGAATTATAGTGCTGCAGGACCCAGGTGAGCGATTCAGGCTCTTGAGAGCCTCTTGTTTTATAGTAAATATCTGTCACAATCTTGTTATTTGAAATTTTCAGAAGGATATCAAGGAATGGAAAATCTTCTGGCTACATTCCACTTGTAAATTGTATCAACGGGTGTAGGAAATTCAGTATATCCTGGAGCGATTCTCGTTCTCTCACCGATTAAGTCGAAAAACAAAAACAGTCATCTAAAAATAATTTCGATGAATGAATAATGTTTCTTTTGATTTTTTTTTTTCCTTATTTGTTTTCTATATTATCATACCATATTCTTTCAAAATATGTCATCACCAAAACCGCGTATGTTGAGGCAACTTGGGTGCCCATGTCTGTGCCCGTCATTTGTTTTACCGTCGAAAGCGATTGCAATCTCTTACAATACCATGTTCATAGCTTTAATCAACATGTCTGTTGAACCTGATAATGGTCCGATTTTCATCGTTCCAATATTTTAATGCAGTGGCTCCTAATTCGGTGGGAAGGTTTGCATATAAAGTGGTTGCATCGAATGAGGTAAAGGTAGTATTACTTTGTATATTTCCATGAATATTTTGTAAAAAAAATCCATGTCATCTCTGATGTAACTAGGGATTGAAGGACAAAGTTTTATTCAAAGAAGATCTAAAAAATTACGCAATCTTCGTGTTGCCGACTCTGGTCGAGCGACGATTGTTCGAAAATTTTAAAATAAAAAGGACGAAAAATTTCAATATATTGGTCGCTCTGTCCACATACTGCTTTGTGAATAGACATACTTTTATGTCTCTAAGGTAATCCGTTGAAAACACTTTCCACACAGATATGGAATTTAACGATCCGTAAAAGAATCAGACTATTCTGCTACTAGTGATTTAATTTTTCCAAAGTGCCTCTTTTTATAGTATTCTTCGTGTTGTAGTTAATTGTTCCCAGATTGTGTCTCTATAATATTCCCTGTCCATAATTACTAATGTCCCACTTAATTTGTCAGCCTCTTTAAAAAAACTGAGGTATCATTTTTAAGTACTTCTAATGCATTTTGTTCTATTCTACTGGGGTTTCTGTGACGTTTATTCGGAATTAATGGAAATTTGGTATTAGTTTCTATGTAAGAGAACATTCAACAATTTTAAAAAATGACAAATACATCTCTAATAAAGCCAGTTTTTAGCATTTTCTTAAAGTAAGTGAGAACCAAACCGTCAACCCATGGGCAATGGTAACATCGGAAAGATAGACCACGGCCCTTGAGTAGTGAATGATTTGGGAGATGTAAACGTCATACGACGGCACTGTTGGAATGCTGCTATAAAGAAAAGGGAAGTTGACTATTAGAAAAGTGAAGTCATACAGAGGGAGTAAGTGGTTGTGAAAACTAAAAATTATGCTATCAGGTTATGGCGCGTTTTTTTTTTGTCTTTGATAAGTAGCTGTATTGTGATAAAACCCTTTTAAACGAAACATACATGGAGTCTACAAATTAAGGATATGTCGGAGTTCATTTTTAATTTTGTAACATCTCTTTTATAGTAGGTGCTACAAATTTATGTTATGACTTGTCCATCAGATAGGCAATAACTAAGTTTTTTTTAGAAGTAATATGCCTTCAATTTTTGCACGCCATATTCGTGGTTGGTGCATTTTTCGGTCGCCAAGCTTTCATACCCCCTCTCTTCCTTCACAAGGTAACCAACTTCGAAAGGAAAAGGAATAACGAGACAATAGTGAGTTGAAGTGAGACTGGTGAAAAATGGTAGATTTAAGAAAATAATTCATGGCAGGTATATGGTTATTGGAAAATTAACCATGGACTGGGCCTTTATATTCGAATTCAATTTACGAATATAAAAGCCAAGCCCATGGTTAAATGACAATAAGCATATACCTGCCATGAATTATTTCGATTCTAATATGACAAAAAATGGAATTTTCCATTCTGAAGCGACATAAGAGACATCAATAGCTATGTGTCTCTTACGTCACAATACACAATCTGACGTTTTCAAACAGATGCAAGTTCAAAATTCAAAACGCAATCACAACAATAAACATTTACGTGGCTGAACGTCATGATTTAGTTGAAAACTGTTCTTAACTTTCATAAACGTAAACGAATAAATTTAAAAACATTGTTGTTTTTCATCCCGTTTACTCTTATTCCGATACCATTAGCGCATGTGCGAAATATATGGTTATCGAGTATTATACTGGTTGACGATTAACAAGAGCCATGTTAGACTACCTTGTGAAGGAAGAGATTGAGGGAGTGACATATTCTAAGAAGCAAGTGCCAGTGTAATTTGCGTCTTCTGTCCATAAAATTATAAATTCTACCAAAAATCGCATTTATATTCATTGTAATTTACTGCAATATTTTTCAGATAGTTACGATTTGCTAACAGTGGTTGGTGCAATAAATATAGGTATGATTCCTTATGACGCAATCACTGAAATGATACGTTTGACTAAGCCAGGTAAGATATGGCAAGTAAACATATAAAAACCGTTTTTAGTAATCGTACCAAAATGTTCAGAACAACAAACTACCGAAGTTAGTGCCTACATTTCAACAACTTACGTCCCTTCTGTGCAGATTAAATCCTCGATTTACCAGTTTTTGACGATGTAACGGGAAATCTCGCGATACGCGAACAGTGTACGAGATTTTGATTATTTTTACACTTTTTCATAAACTTGCTATTATTGTTTATAAACATGCGAATATAATAAAAAGAAACTGTTAACATGCTCAAAAATAACAGGAACAAACAATGAGGTCACTTACCTGTGATAATTTTGGAAACACAACCTACTTTTGACGATGGTAAACAAGTGTGTATGGTGGGTCGGTGGTGCAATAAAAACATATGATTATTGTTATTTTGGTAGGCTCAATTCCCTGTTTTTCATAAGTTCTTTGGAATATCACAAAAAATGGCATTTTAAATATACCAGAAAATGCTATAACGTAAATAACATGAAACTTCAACACAACAAATTGAAATCTTAACAACACTTATTTACAGAATTGCATTTCTACATAAATTTACTGTGATTTGCAATGGGAGCATAAGAATGCATCCCCCGTTCTGATGACTCTGACCTCTGTGCAGAATTTTAGATGCACCCAGTGCCCACACCTATCACACTGTACCCACGATCTCATTGTTTCCCGCCACAATGAACCAGGTGGGGAACTGTTGTTGCAAATACAGCATTTAATGTCATCTATATCATCATCAGTTGACTCCGAGTCGGATATTACAACATTTCTGGGCTGTACAGCTTTTCCTTTTCCCTTTTTTGAGGGAACAGTGCCACTTACAGACTTTGACGCGCGTTTAAGACCAGATTAACCAGGTTTTGCATTTTCATGTGTGACTGAAGACTTTGATTTCGACTGATTTTCAAAATGAGTGTTAATATCTTTGAAGACTGCATCCTCAGTGATAGCCTTTCCACCAACAACTTTACTTAGAGTACGTCGAACTTTTTTTTTGTGTGCCTGAACATTGCTAAGGATTCGACCTCCTTGTTTTTCAAAGAAATTTGATGTGTTCTCAGATCTCTTTGTGGCGAGATCAGTACTATGAACATTACAAGTAGACGAGTTTGGCTGTTTAGATGAAGACAATCCTTGTTGCCTGCAAGTAGATGGAATTGGCTGAATACTAGTAGATGAACATGGCTGTTCCTCCCTCAGTCTGGCAGAATTATTGGACTAAAGATCCTCACATACAATAGGAAAAGAAAGTGAGGGCGCAACAATTGAGTCAGGAACTACTTTGTCATTGAAAGGATAAATTCCACATTTCTTGATTGATTGATTGATTGATTGATTGATGTTTTACGCCAACTTCAGCAATATTTCAGCTATATTGTGGCGAGAACTGTTAAGTAAGTAGAAAAATTATAATAAATATAAAAGATCAATATAAAACCATTGAAGCTTTATACAAGTAAAACTAGAGTATAAAATATAAAAAACATAAAAAACATTATAGAAGAAATGACAGTTTAATTGTAACAATATTACAACTATAAATTAAATCCATTTAAATCTTACTAAATAAATTGATTGCTTTTAAAAATTGAACGATTTTGTCGCCAGCGACATTTGTAAATAGGTCTTTAAGACAATCAGCTGAATAAAAATCACGCCTGATATCGGCAACATCTACACATTCAATTAAAACATGTTGAATTGTATAAGGACAATTGCATGGAATACATTCAGGTCGATCATCACTGTTGAGGATAAAACTATGTGTTGTTCTAGTATGTCCAATACGACATCGGGTCAACACTACATGTTCCCTACGGTTTTTGCCGCAGGAACTGACTTGTTTACCGACGTGTGGCTGTATTCCATGTTTCTTGAAGGCTGATTGAAAATTAGAAGGAGTAAGTGTTCTTGTGTACACTTCACAAGCAAGTTTACATACATCATATCGGGTTAATACATTTCCTCCACTTTCATGCAGATATTTGGGACATGTTGATCTCCATACAACCTCAAAAGGGGCAAAACAACTGACATTAAGAGGCTGCAAGATGTGACTACAATGAGGAGGAAGCACGAAAAGTATGATGTTTTCATTCCTAGCCCAGTCAATTAATCCTAGGGAAACATGACTCTTATGACCATCATAAAGCACAAGTACCTTACTTGATTCGTCACGTGATGGCAGTTGTGGTTTTAAGTGTTCTTTCACATATTTTTCGAATATAAGTGTGTTAGACCATCCACTTTCGCTTACAGTTCCAACTGCACCTGGAGAAGACCCATCCATAAGTTGAGGCATCATTCTCTGGCCTGGGAAGATAAAAAAGGCGGTATCTGGTTACCAAGACTATTACCCGCTGCAATAAATGTGGTTGTTTTTGTTTGACCAGTTACAGTAACCTGTGATTTGTTTTCTTTTGAACAAACAAATTCGGGGGTTTATAATCAGTTAACAGCCCTTTCTCATCCACATTATATATTCTACCTGGTTTATCCTTTAAATCATACTTTGTAAGAATTGTTTCAAGTTCAGAAAAATACCCATTTTTTACAGCTTTGGATGCACATTTAGCTCTTAATGCCTCAAGACTACGGGCTTTTTGAACTTTTAATTCTGGCCATCTACCAAGAAAATTGTATAACCACTTATCTGTAAAAGGATGCTGCTTCTCTCTGTATCCTAAGTGAACTGCGTAGTCAGATGCCAAATTAAGTGTCTCCAGTCTGGTATAGCCATAAACCACCTCTGCCATTACATTTATATGTTAAACCAAATTGTCTTCTTCTGCAGTACTAAATATTGGATTTGGACCCGACTTTACCACATCTATTCCAATTCTTCCTCTGACCCTAAAAATATAAATAATTATATACAATTTTTTTTTAAGTTAAAAATCCTTTTATCATAAATAACCAAATATTTTTAAAATCAATTCCTGACATACATGTAGACATTACACATTTTTTTTCAACCACCATCAACCACTCTTCCCCTTTCTCATTCCTGTAATAAACAATGTTTTAAATTCAATAACTAATAATAAAATAATCTTTTTGTGTCTTTTCACCAAATGTTTAAGTTTAACTTTAGTATCTGTCTTTTAATGTAGTAATTGGTATTCCAAATCTTATTGCCGCACTATTTACTGACAGGCCCTCTTCCAAGACAGCTGCGTAAGCATCTGCTAAATCATCTGCAGTATATGCTGATCTGTAATTACCTCTCTCTGGATCTTTAATCTGAAAAAGACAAAATAAAAAACGATAAATAATTAGAACATACAAAATTATAATGTCAAAGATAGAATTAAATAAATTGAAAATAATTTGACACTGTGAAGGAAAATAATTAAAAAAATATGAATAATTAATATTTACATTTTTTTAACTGTAGGGTGTGTAAAAATATAAATTTTCTCAAAATAATAGTGAAATCACATTAAATTTATAAAAAAATAATATTTTTGGGGTTAAAAATTGTCATATGTTATAAATCTTTATTTAAAGATCTTCATCTATGTCATTCAATTTTTTATTGAATTATTTCCACTTGCTTATAATAATTTTAAAAAGAAATAATAATGACCCACATGGCTTTCCACAGATTTTTTTCTGAATGGGGGTTCCCCAAGATTGTCACGTGATTCAAGGTAACCAATATGGCGACTGATTTGTTGAAAGTGGTTCGAGTGTCACTGGATTGATATTTATAGATATTCAGGAAGTGAAAACGGGGGCATATAAACTGTCATAGGGATTTCAACAGGTAAACAACATTATAATTGTAAACAATAAATAACTTACCGTACGGATCTCCATAGTTGACAGAAACTTTAACGGAGGTGAATCGAGTATGTATCTCGTGAAAAATCCGTGTGACAGACGACACGGTCGCGCTCTTACGTCATGAGAGCGATCCACGCAAATTTCATCGTCGAAAACTGGTTGTGGCCCGAAATCATAACATTTGGAAATCTATAGAAACAGAAATGTCTGTATACGCTGAATGAAAACAGATTACTAAAATCAGCTAAGGACATAGCTATGTAAGAGATAGATCACTTCTTAGTTTTTAACATTTTTTTCTCAAATTTCAATATTGCAAGTTTCTAAAATAAAATCGGTTTTCGGGCCTCCACCAAAGTACTGGAAACTGTGTTGGTGAATACCCTCGGGGACTAAAGACATCGGCTCAGTGAAAATAAATAACAAAAACCGAAGTTATTTTGTTTCTTCATATGCGCATTCCGACAATTTTTGTCTCTTCAGTGCAGATTAAAGCAAAACATTTGGAAATCTAAGCGCCTATGTGGATTTATCTCTGAAAGTTATACACATAATTAAATCCTATCTCTCATGACTCTAGTAATTCAAAAGACACCACAAGCTTACTTGATATACTCTATAAGGGGGGATTACAAAGAAGTAAATAGTCAGTGGCAGCCATTACATGACGATACTTGTGAAAATCGATACGTTTATTGTGATTTTCAAAGGTTTTCATCTGTCTACTGGACTCTCGGTAAGATATAAACATTAAACACAGTATGTTTGTTACCTTATATGGTATATACACGGTCAGTTTATTATTGGAGCTCGAATTGTATATAATATCCTCTGTGGACGCAAACAAACATGTTGTAAATATTGGCAAATTTAATGGAAACCCGAAAATTTGGCCGATTTATAGGACAATAAATACAACATTCAAGTTGTTTGATTCTCAAAAACTAGATGTGAAAAAGTGATTTTTTAACGATGTAGATATGAAGCTGAACGTGGCGGACGAATTGAAAGATATCAATGTGTTTGGCCTCCCGGTAAAAGGAATGACTGATATTTCATTAACCTCCTAACTTTATAAGTCTAATGTAATACCACTGACGAATGTCCATCTCAAATCAAATGAAGCAATGCATGCGCGAGACTTCACTACACAACTTACAGTTTCAGTTATCTACAAAACTTGTTTAGGATATATATTGATTCTTCTTCAGGTAGAAGTGGTTTAAAATATGTTCACGAGAGAGGGTAAAATTTGGCTGTCTTGTTAAATTCGAAATTTTACTATTGAGAGTGAAGAAATATTTTTAAATAAAGAAATAACTGAATGAGATTTTTTTTTCTAATGGAATTTGTGTAACAACGACAGTAGAATACCGAAGGAACAAAGGAGTGAAATTTACAAAAATCGAAGTTCAAAGACACGGCCAAAACGAGAACACAGAAAACAATGACATAAAAACTCGAAAAATATAAAATTGCAGGAAATATCTCGCGTGCAGCCGCTCAAAATGGGATAATTGGAATATTCTTCATGAATGCATCATCAGACACAAAACTGTATTGGGATGACAAGTACAAACAGCCGTGAAATTGGCAGATGGATTTCAAATAGCTGAGCGTATATAAACCAGGATGATGTGTCAGACAAACCACTAGCACTCCTAAGCAGTACTGGAAAACTTAAGTTTTTTTATGAGAATTTCTTTGGTTTTCTGTCAAAATTTCGAATTTATAATATTAAGAACTTAAAATTTCTTTTGTTTTCTGTCAAAATTTCGAGTTTATAATATTAAGATCTTAAAATCTGAATATATATTCTATGTAAATATATTTTATGATGTTTTAGCAAAACATTGGGTCCAAAATATTTTGTTTCAGTTTTCTTGTAGGTTCACAAATGTGGATATAAGCACCCCATCCTAAAAAAATGGAACATTTTAAAATTTTAAAATTCTAAATGCTACAAAATAATTTCTATTTGAACTAGGGTTTATATTTCACTATATCTGACATACAGAGGACATTGCAAGAAGAATTTAATTCTGTAAATTTTGTTGAAAACTAAGGAGTATCTCCCTCATGCAAAGCTCTGTCTTAAGCTGACTTTTGGCTTTACATTTAGGTCATATTGGTTATTTGTTCTCTATCAGTTTTTAAACATCTTTGAGTTTATGATCTTCCAAACGTTTAGATTTTATCTGCACTGAAGAGACATAAGTTTTCGAAATGCGTATATGCAGAAACTAAATTCACAGTAACTTCGGTATTTAGTTATTTATTACCACTGGGTCGATGCCACTGCTGGTAGACTGTTAGTCCTCGAGGGTATTCACCAGCCCAGTAGTCAGTACTTCGGTTCTGACCCGAAAGCCGAATTGGAACCTCACAATATCTAAATTTTTGTAAATTTTGTTGAAAACTAAGGAGTATCTCCCTCATGCAAAGCTCTGTCCTTAGTTAATTTTTGGCTTTACATTTAGAACAAATTGGTTATTAGTTCTCTATCAGTTTTTAAACATCTTTGAGTTTATGGTCTTCCAAACGTTTAGATTTTATCTGCACTGATAAGACATAAGTTGTCGAAATGCGTATATGCGAAAATAAATTCACAGTAACTTCGGTATTTAGTTATTTGTTACCACTGGTTCGATGCCACTGCTGGTGGACTGTTAGTCCCTCAATTTCTAAAGTCATGTTAAGATGCTTTATTATGAAGAGGGAGTGTAAGCGAACTTAAAAGAGTCGGTGGGGTTGGGTGTATGCAGAAATAATTAGTGTGAATAATATACATTGTACATGAATATGACTTATTACTCTATTTAATTGACCTGACTGGTCACGGGTCAATTGTATCGGGATTATTCATGCTAAAATTACCTACAAGCAACGCCCACCATGTTCAACAAGTTTGAGTAATACTTATGTAATATAACCTAGATGAATCGAGTGACAACAAACATAGGCACAGGAAGTAAAATAACAAGAATCATTCCGACTTTGCTATCATTGCAACGATCAAAGTGAACAAGACCAAACTAAAATGGGTTTGCGTATCATACTTACCCAGCAATATGTCTGAAAGTTTTTAGTCTCGAGTCGCCGGGTGTCTTCGGTCATTCTTGCATTTGGCACAAACTAACTCTGTTGTAGATAATATACCTATTTTTTTTTTCTTAAAATGTGTGTTTTCAATGTAATGTGCAGTTGAAGAAACCTTAGAGTAAGTTCTTTCACCATGTAGTGACCTGTACAGACGCCATAGTTATTCAGTGCTGTAGCTTTAGATGTTTCTTCTTTGTAATGATTACCAGCGTCTAATTTGACTACATATATATCTACATTACAGGAGGTATTGTCTGCATAGTTAATAGGAAGTCCACGTTTTATGAATTTCCAGAATATGTTGGAAAATTCTTTCCTTTTTGTGATCAGTTGGAAAAAGAAGGTAAATGGAGCAAAGAAGAAATAACCCATTATGATGGATTTCTGAATGATGTCGACGGGATCGTTATTGTTTATCGTGTAAAATAACTTGTTATTGTCGGCTGAACATACATGAAGACAGCATTTCATAATATGCGATGCAGATGTTTTTGTGCTGTTGAGATAAAAAAAAATACAAGGTCTTCATAAAACTAAAAATTCCCATGAGCCTGTTTCGCTCGCCTGGTAACTGATCAAATAGATTTTCCCACAAAGTTAAATGTTTAATCTGAGGTGGCAGGCAATTGTAAGTTAATTTATACACCTGATAGACTACTGTCATGTTAAAATAAATCATTTTGATGTATGAAACGGATTTTTCAGAGAAAAGAATTTACAACATTTTCCCCATATTTTTTTTCAAGTACTGAAGCCATTTCGGATTTCTGATTACTAGTAGTACAAATATATAAAATTTTGTAGGTAACCATCATTTTACCAAGAATTACCAATATACAACATTTTCCTATAGCGACCAAGGTGGAACTAAGACTTCCAGTGGCGGCCAACTTGGATTTATGATCGAAATTAAAATCATACAATTGTTTGATGACTTTTACCATGCCTAGTCAATATCAAACGGATATACATGAAAGAGTTTTCAAGAATAACACAAATTTACAAGATTTGTCAATACAGTTCCAAGTTAAACTGCATTCCCCTGTTGCGGCCATTTTGGATTCTAATTGTAGCAACAGCATGCAGTCATGTCGTTTTGTCTTCGGGCTAGTCGAATGCAGTTTTGAATCTGCATACACTTGTGATGATTCATACCAAGTTTTGTTACAATTAGCCCAGCAGTTTCAGAGGGAAAGATTTTTAAAATTGTTGACGGAGGGACCAGGGACGGACGGTGGACGACGGAAGCAAAAGTGATGGCAAAATCTCATATGGTCTTTTAGGCCAGTGGAACTAAAAAACACATCTCTTGTGCTTTTCGTGTTAACTTCCGGCTCTTAATATTGTATAAAATCAGACAAACGCTTTGCATTATTCTTGATAAACAACAAAATACCAAAGTTTCTGTGAATTTAGTTTCTGCATATGGCTACTTCGGCAACTTCTTTCTTTTCATTGCAGATCAAATCAAAATATTTGATAAATCATTAGATTTTTTTCCATTATTTCGAACCGTATAGGCAAATCCCGTTTCTTTTATTTCTATCCAGTTTTCACATATCCAGAACGATGTGGAAACTTTTGCTGTCTCTAGAGGAGAACAAGTTTCGTGAAATTTCCCGCCAATATTCGGTGTTTTTCGTCCAGTCATTAAAAGAAACAGTTCCACCACTGAAACACGTTAATTATGAAATTTGTCACATGTAGTTTAATCATTTTCAAATGTTTAAAAGCTCGGCAAGCCTCTTTAACAAAAAAAATGCAAAATTTATTTAACTTGATGCGAGAAATTTCACAATCAAATAGTTCTCGTTGTAGAAACTATATCTCTGCAAAAAAATTTTCATCTCACGATGACGACCTCGATCTCATGGTATTGACTTACTATCACGCCGTGGCGTGATTATGTCCCTGATACGTATCCATACCTTTACCACGTTTATACACCACAAAATTGGAACGTTCTGATGGCCTTTTTCATATCTTTGCAAACATTTTTAACTTGTTCTCTATCAGATTTTACACATATTTCGGTTCGTCGATTTCCAAAGATTTTGATTTGATCTGCACTGATGAGACATAAGTTGTCGAAATGTGCATATGCAGAACCTAAACTCATTGTTTGTCACATAAATTGTCCTGTAGGAGTAATGTGAAAATAACAGAGCTCCTTTTGTCTTACTATCATACAACTATATTATTCACTTTTCTCATGCAACATAAAGCAATTTACTACAACACACCAAATTCAAATGAACATAATTAATTTCACCCTTTATCTTTGTACCCTCTTTTTTGTTCCGTCTGTCATAATCTTGTATATCTTCAAAAATAAAGAGAATATTATCTTTTTCCCATCAACAATAAAAATTTCCAAGAATCGATCTAAAGTACCCCTTTCAGGAACGTTTACATCAGATAATATACTGACATCAAGTGCACCAACGTCTTAAAGTATTTCATAATCGATTACTTACACAAGAAACCGTCGACATCATTCCCGAACAAACTTTTTCGAACCAATCGTTTGAATTAAAAGATGATCCACTGCAGATCCTAAATCATTAATGACCAGTATCAACAAAAGAAATGTCGGTTTACTTGATAACCCTGCCTTATCAAGATATTTTTATTGGTTGAAAACGCTTTGTGCAACTGTTGATGAAACATGGTATAAACAAGATAGCTTGCACTGTAGCAACTGTTAATGATGTAACACCACCCTATGATATCAATATCATTTAGCGTTGCGGGGGCAACTCTAAATGATATAATTTATATCATTAATGATCTCCCTTATCACTTGCTTGTGATACAAAACCGCTAATGATATAATTTATTGCATTATGCGTCGACGCATCGCCGCTAAATGATAGAACAAAGACCTGAAAAAAACAACCATAAATGATAAAAAAAGTTTAATATCATAAAGCGTTGCATGGCAACCGCTAATGATATAAAAGTTACACAGAAAATCATGTTCAGATACAGATGCAAAGATTATTTTTGTCTTCGGATAATCAAAATGGCGAGATTTGCAACGACATAGGGAAAAGGGGCGGGAAAATCCAAAATGCTCAAAATCGGATGAAATTCTACAGGAAGGTTGTCTGCAAGTGCATGTGAAACTCATCTGTAGTCTTTTAAGGTTAACGAGGACAGCTGTCACATGATCAAAATGGTGATAGTTGTCATAGAAACAGAAAAGGACGTGAACATTCATATACTGCTCAAAATTTAATGAAATTTTACTAAAAGTTTGTTCAGAAATAATGGAACTGGTTTATTATCCGAAAAAATTCAAAATATCAACCGTTTCCAATGAACCAGAAGAAAGGTGGAGAAATTAATAGTGATACAAATGGGACAAAATTATGTGGGTTGGGTAGGTAGTATAGAACTACTTATATATAACGTTCTTAATGGCTGTTGTTTGTATTGAAACAGCACAATACGGGGATTTTCGAAACGCTCAAAACTTGTGTAAATTTACAATAATATTGTGTAGAATTGAATTTCTGTTTAAAATTTCCACTTCGACCCTGGTTCTTATGCAAGTAGCAAAATATGGTCTGATAATTCAAAGTGTTGGAAATTATATGGGTGTTAATGGATATATGTTATATAAGTTGGTATCTTTTATTTTGGCATTGAAGGTAACAATGGCACTGGTTGACAAAGAGATAGAATAAGCAAGTAAATAAACAAGGCGCCAGTTTAGATGAATCTTTTGTCCGATTAACAAGTGGTCTGGAGTCTTTGATTTTTTTAAAAACATTTGATCGTTTTAATTGTATGAGCAAAATATATAACAAAAATATTTCTGAGAAGAGCTTTACTGCGTTATCCTACATGAGAATAATTCATTATTTAAGATTATTTGTTGCAACTCTCTGAAATTAAACCAGTTCACCTTAACATATATTTTTGTTTCATTTTAAGAACTCATTTAGGCACTCTTCTATTGCAATGATTTGGAGTTGCCTGGTGTTACCCAATAACAATACAAACCAAGAACCCTTATATGAGTTCATCTCTCGATCTGTCTTGCGATGCGACGGATGTCGACAAACGTTGCAGAACCACTTCCAATCAGAATTTTCACAAAGCTGATACGAATTCCGGCAACTTTAAACTGGTGAAGATAAGAGCCAACTCGAGTTCATATACACTCAGTGTTAAAAAGAATGTCCACAAATGTAATTACCTGTTCATTTCATATTAAAACAGCCCAAGGTTGATAAAAATCTATAGAAGTCATCTCTGGACAGATTTTCATTAAATTTGCATCCATAAAAAACTTGTCGTGTAGTTTCTTAGTTATTTATAAAGAACGTTATATTTTACATTACACATATAGTAAATGTTCGCACCATAATTTACTATTTATTTTTAAATTCTAACATTAAATAAACTACAGATCACCCTGAGCTCTTTATATCAATGCAAATTTTATAAAACTCGGCTCAGAAATGAATTCTAAAAAGAAGTCAATGCTATATTCAGCCGTTGTTTCTTTCGTCCCATCAGAAGTTCTATGGCCGTTACCACGACATCATAGATAGATATGAAATGTCGGGGTCACAAATGAAGCTGACATTTTCAGCTGGATTCACGTCTTCCCGGATTTGACATTACTGATTCTGACTTTACCCTGGATTGACCGACTGACAGTGTGTCCGATACTGTAAACAGAGCAGGACATGCTTACTCTTCCGGAGGACTTTATGTCACTTTTTTGAGAGATCACACTGTGAGTGCTTTAGTTTTTTTTTTTTGTTTTTTGTTTTTTTTTTTTTTTTGTTGTTGTATTTGTAGTTTTTTTTGCGTTTTGAGGTTGTTTAGCGTCTTTGGTCTTTCGTCTCTGGTGTTCTTACTTTTACCTTGTCTCTTGACTTTGATTTATGTAATCTTGTTCTTTGTTCCTTCGATATTCTACTGCCGTTGTTATATAGAATATTTTTAACACGAACCATTTTAACAAGAAATGCATATGCACAGGTAAATGTCACTTGTGGAAATACTTTTCATCACTGTACATATTAAATAAAAGTAATTTGAGTACCAAACGAGTGTTTAAACGTTGTGTTTGTCTTCTATTGGTCTTTTTGTCGGGCAATGGATGACAGCAATTGTAAGAATACTTTGCCAGTTGATTTTATATTTGTTGACGATCCCGCATCCATAACATAATAAACATGGATGTAGCGTTGCTCGACATCCAGCAATGAATTCCGCTTTAACCAGTGCTAGGGGCCATCTTGCACTTTCTATGAGGTATGAGCCTAACTCATTGTTGAAGGCCTCATGGGGACTTCAAGATGAAGAACAACAATAAAAGCGTTGTTCCATTGCTTGCTGTCTCGCCTGCGACGAAAGTCGCTGAAAGCGAGACATAGGTATAGCAATCCGGCGGCGGCGACGGCGGCGGCGGCGGCGTAAACTTTTTTTCTAAAACCTTCATAACTTTTCAAGGGTAATACATACAAACATCATCTTTGGTCCACAGCACCACAAAGTGATGACCTTTCAAGCAGCATATATTTTGGATGACCTTGACCTTGTTTTCATGGTTGAATAAAATGGAATAAAAAAGATAACAGGAACACCTACAATGGCCGAAAAACATAGCCACATGCCAGAAAGTAAATAGGAACTGCACAAGAAAAAAAAACAAAAGACAATAGACAAATAAGCACATAAACATTGCGACATAGTTTCACATTCAAGTCCTTTTCTCAGGAACTATAACACCTAGACTTGTCATATTTGGTCTATAGTGAGACCTATATGGGTACACAGCAGTCTGACACCTGTCGTGTTGCCTTGACCTCAATTACATGGTTCAGTGAACTTAGAAAATCTGCGACATAGTTTCACATTCAAGTCCTTTTCTCAGTAACTGTTACACCTAGACCCGTCATATTTTGTTTGTAGGGAGATCTATATGGGAACACGCCAGTCTGACACCTGTCATGTTTCTTTGACCTCAATTTCATGGTTCAGTCACTTTGTTAAATTTTTACATTCAAGTCTATTTCTCAGCAACTGTAGCCTCTAGACTCACAATATTTGTCCTATAGCAAGATTTATTTGGGTATATGCCAGTCTGACATTTGTCATGTGACCTTGACCTCAATTTCACGGTCTAGTGGCCA
>MJUU01028528.1:67822-84756 GCA_002080025.1 Modiolus philippinarum
GTTAAGTTTTTCTGCTTAAGTCCATTTCTCAATAACTAGAAGTGGTAGGTTGATAATATTTGGTATGTAGGTTGGTCTTGGGTAGTACATGTCAGTCTGGCAGGTGACTTTTGTCCTTGACCTCAATTTCACAGTCTAGTGAGCATGTTCACTTTTCTGATTAGTTCACTTAGATTTCACATCAATTTAGAGTCCAGCAGGGACAGGCGAGACATCTTTTAGGGTCATCACTTGTTTTTTCCACGTGTTTGTGGAGATTTTGCCTCATTTGCTTTTACTCCATATCCCTCATTGCTTATTTTATGTTAATTACACCAGTTTAAGCTAAAGTATATCATAGCATGATTGTTCCCAACACCCTAGAAGGAAACGTTAATTATATTTAGGATAAGAGCAAGTTGATGAATACTAATGAAAGGCTAAAATACTTCAACATTAGAACTTTTAGACTAAAGATACTTTAAGTGTTTTGGTTAAGTGTAAGTAAGTCCGTCTACAGAGCTAACAAAGCGAATTGCAGGGTGACGACAAAGAGAATAATCTGCACGAGGCGAAAAAGGGTCTAGAAGCGCCGTAGACAAAGCAACTCTCCTTGCAGTAGAAAAATTCAATTTATATTTAAGCAATATCAGTACATTATTTGAATACCCGAGGGCGTCAATCGTAGATTTGACGGTCAAAATACAGTTTACAGGCGACGCGTAGCGATTTCATGTTCTATTTTTAACTTGTATATTGGTAACAATGCAAGGAACAGGACTATACAGGGAACCTACAATGTCCCAGGTGTGTAGATGGTGGAATTGACGGTCACGGTGATGTACCTAGACGGTTGCTATCGGTGAAAACAGCGTGTCCCGCGTTACTATCCGCGAAAGAGACGGTTACTATTTGTAAAATGGACTGGAATACGGTAAGATCAATTCTTGGTTTTTGTATTTTTTCTTTCTATTACACAATTTTACTATATTCTAACATGTTCACGGAGTATCCAGTATGTTCTTGTAAGCAAATGCACTAAAGTTTTGTGCAGTTGTACTGTTTTTTATCAGAATAAGACATTTTAGTAGAGGCAATACCCCAACATTTTGCTGTACCTGTCATTCAAGTGATAATAAGTCGTACAAAATATGTTATTCAATTGATATTTGGTGCGAAAACTGTCATTTATCGAAAATATTAGTGTGTCATGTGTGTGTGTTGTCTAAACTTTGATGACAAATTCTTAATCGTGTGGTTTGTTGACAAAAGCATGTAACGGTTACTATTGGTTTCGGGCACCGGTTTATATACATAATGTATCCATTTGACGGTTTTAGTTTCAAGACTTTGATGCTGTAAATATGTAATGCAGGTGGTTCGGAGATGAATTAATGCACGGACAATATGTAATAATATGTATAGAATAAATGAGTTGCCTATAACTATGTATGTAAAGGTCTTGAAACAATAGGGTCTGTTCATGTATATATGTAGTTCCGATTTTGAGATATGGTAACTGTTATGATTATTTCTAAAAAAGTGAACCATAAAAAATTCATGATTTGGTTAACATTCGAATTCATAAAAAAAACTTCAAATCATCTGATAATGTCGATATATGAGGTAAATGTACATAATACAAATACCAAAAATACAGGTAATAACTGACAACGCTTTCATTGTCGTTCTTCATCTTAAAATAATACCCCATATCGAGTTGAAGACGGCCCATAGCACTAGTTTGAGCGGAAAAGGTTGTCTGATGTCTCATTGTTTTTTGGGTTTTTTTTTGTTTACTCGTATTTAATATTTATGTGACCAAAAGAAAGTCATCACTTGTTCTCTATATCCTCATATAAAATCATGCCATGTTTATATTCAATATATTATCAAGCCATTTCCCATAATTTCATTACCATTCAAACGGCATAACGGGCATTTCTATAGTAAATTTTATATAATTTTATGAAAAATAGAAAAAACATCCACAATGACAGAAAACTTCAGTTAGACAACAACATGCACTCCACCAAAGAACCTAACAAAACACGAAGAATGTTAGACGAAAGACAAAGTTTATGACTATTGTGAATCGGGATAACCGGACTGGTACCGGCACTGACAAAAGCTAGTGGTAGAGTAAAACCGGTTTTCGGGTGCCCAAACCTTCCCTTTATTAATCTTAATCTGAATATTAATCTATAATTCTAATAAGGCGTCCTTCAATCGCTTTGTATCCAAACTCGTGGTAAAACCAGCATATACTCATGGATCATCGACAAATTACGGCACTTTCTTGTGGATAGTTTGACGGCAGTTTGAGCAACGTAATACTTTACGGGGTTCGATGGCAGCTTCATCCATGGACACAAAGACGAATTCTTTTTCCGTAAATGGACGTATCCGAGTGAAGATGACCGTGCACTCGTCTTCCAGTGGTAAATGTTCGTCTATACTGAAAATGCGACAACGTTGCCGACATATTATACGTTTCTGTACACTTGGCACCGCAGTAATCGGGATATCTTGCACTCATATTAGAAATTCTGCGTCTTATTCTCTCGTTTCGCTGCGCTTAACTCGAGAAAAGACGAAATTTCCAACATTCGTGAAAGATCTCCCGATCTTGAACCTAATCTCGTATAAGAAAGTAAGTGAAAATCCAACCGTCAGTCTGAAAAGAACAATCCAAGTACAATGGCAACGTCGGAAAAACAAAGAAACGAAGACATAACATGAGCACGGCACAGAAAAGAAAATGAAGACACGCACATATACAAAAATGAACAACACGGACCCAATAAAAACCATGGGTGAGATCAGGTGCACCGGTAGAGTAAGCATCTCCTGCTTCTTATAAGACACCCGCCGTGTTGAACATGTCAACTCCGGTAGTAAAGTCAAATCCGGTAGAGGAAAAACAAATCCGGTAGAGGAAAAACAAACTTTAGTGGCAAAGAGAAAGATGTGTTGTCATCTGGGAAACAGATATCTCATAGCGGTCCACAAGATCGTGATGTCGATCGTAAAACGTCTGTAGTGATGACCTCAAGTTATGGGCAACATATCCATGCTTAAGTAGCCTATTTGTAAGCAACCGAGCTCTATCAAGGTAGTTACTGTATCGACCACAGACTCCTGAGTAGCGAATGAGTTGGGGGATGTAAACTCCGTATGCTGGTGCTTTTGGAATTTTGCTACAAAGGAAAGGGAAGTTGACTTTTGAAAAAGTGAAGTCATCGCGTTTGTCATATAGCCTAGTTTGTAGTGTACCTCTTTTGTCAATTTCAAGATGAAGGTCAAGGAACGAGGCTGATGTGGAAGTATCTGTAGTATCCTTAATTTCTAGCTCTTTTGGATAGATAAGATGAAGAAAATCACCAAAGCGAGGATTGTTTAGTGATAAAATATCATCTATATAACGGAAGCTGAAATTAAAGGACTGGCCCAGTTTTTTATCTTTATTTTGAAGAAGCATTTCGATGAATTCAGCTTCATATGAGTGGAGAAATAGATCCGCTAAAAGAGGTGCACAGTTTGTGCCCATTGGAATTCCGATAGTCTGTTGAAAAACAAGTCCTCCAAACTGGGTATTCCCAATGCCTAGTTCTTTCTTTGAACAATCGATGTAATGATTTTCACAACTGAAAATCATGTTATTAGGGGCCTTATCTGCCAGAACAACAACATATTTGTCATGAATCGGGGAAGTATCTGGCAACATCGGCATTTTTGAAAATGGATGATGCTTTAGTTCTCAATGACCCTCGTAGCTAACTGATTCGTTTAAGAATGATGGACCTCACAGCCTTAACACACTCCGAAAGAGAATCCAGGTCTTCATCTTGTTCACGTTTAATCTATTTTCTGGCATAGTCCTCTACAGCATCCATGAGTAGTTTAAAATTTTGATCCCAGTTGATGGCTCGTGGTTCACGGAATTTTGGTCCCTTTGCAAGGACTTCCCGGAGAGACGGATTTTCGATGATATTCAAGTCTCCCGTTATGACGTAACCGCAGGGACCATATTTGTAAGGAGAATTTGAACATGAACAGTCGAGTGGTTTAGACTTGAGATCGTCGGTGGCAAGGTTTTGCAATACACGATCTTGGATGCTATCGGTGAAGTATAGGTATATGAAATGATTGGAACTGATGTGTCCTTAAAATATGGAGGTATTTTGTTCTTTACATTTTTGTGGTGTAATATATTGGCAAGGTTTATGGCATCTAATCCCTTATTGGCAAACTTAATTGGTAGGAAGGAGCGGTGTTCGTCTATGTTTGCGTGTTCTTTAACAGGGTGGAATAACTTATGTTGGCCAATATCAAGGTTGACTGCGTCTAACTTGCATAAAGATGAGGATGGATCAGTGACAGAATTTTCTAAAGATTGTTTATATAAAGAATTCACTTTTGTTAGTGGTTAAAAGTACAGTTTTGTGCGAATGAATCTGCAATCCTAAGGGTTTACAAACGAAAGGAAGTAGGCCCTGTATAGTTACAACATGAAGTGAAGGTGATGTATAATGGCGATGGCCATGACTTCGTTTTTGTCTAGAATTGTTGTCAAAAATGTGCATCACATTTATATCATTACACCTAGGCCCGGCACCTGAGGCTTTGGCTACAGAGCTGCCGGGCGCGTCCCCAGGTGGTGGATAGGGGAATGCCCTGTCTTTGCGGGGTAGTCATGTCATAATACGGAAAGCCTGACCACGAACCATTGTAGCCAAACTGTGTGGAGAAACGCCACGCTCCATGCAGTATAAAGACCCCTTCTATATTTCTCTAAAGAGAGCAGACGCACTGGGTGTCGTATAGAAGGCTAAATTTCCTGCCCCTACCCATTTCTCCCCTTTTCCAGTGGCAATCAAAAGTCGTTGCCCCGGTTGTCCCTTCCACCTTTATTTCTTTCTTCTTTTACTTACAATTTGTTTTGAATTGATTAACTTGTTCTCGTCCTGATATAGCTGAAATATTGCTCATTGGACGTTAAACTCTAACTAATCAATCAATCAACCTAGGGCTGGATAGATTACCAATAGTGTCAATTTTGTCGTTACAACCATACGGTATTGCCGTTCCTAATTTACGTATCCAGTAATCTTATTTTTGTCTACGAAGAGGTGTACTTAGTTTGGGATTGTTAGAAGGGTGATATTTTTTTTCTAGAATGCGTACTTTCATGGAGAGAATGGAATTAGGCCATGGGCTGAAATCACTTTCCGTGCACCCCCCCACTTCCCATCTAGACCGATTTTTTTCAGTCCTCCTATATCCCCTCTTCAAAATAAAACATGTTAACACGAACATAACCTGCACGCATAGACAGTATAGGGCCACTTTTATAGTACACCGCGAAAAATTCTTGTATTTTCGTTTTAACCTAAGTTATATCTTTTAAGCTCCATAATTATTTAATGATATGTAATATGTAGTGAAATTTGGTACCAAATTAAAGCTAATTTAATATTCTTTACAATGAACTCAAGTTTGGGCACTTTACGCCATTTCTATGATCTGGGGATACAAAAAATGTACCCCTCCCCCCTGCAAAAAATAGCGAAAATGACAATTTCAGGCTGTCAATTCCTTTCAGATAAACAACCATCGTCATTTGATCTAGTTTTTATGCCTAACTTATCTGTTGTGATACAATGTTGGAAAATAAAACCATTATTGTCCATAAAATTTTGATTTTCGGTATAAAATTTTTGAAAAATGGGAATTTTCGGAATTTTAGATTTTTTTCACAATTTCGACTTCCTCACTTTATGGTCATAAAAATCTGAATATAAATTTTAATAATTGCCGATGTAATAATGATTTATGATATGTTAGCAACAAATCGTGTGCAAACGTTTTAGTTCCAGATCTCTTATAGGTTCAGAAATGTCAAAATTAGCACCCCTCCCCCTAAAATGGGAATTTCCGTTTTTCAGAATTTCTGCTGTTTTGACTTTGAGATGCAAATACTTCATGAAATTGATATATAACTTGAAAATGTTGGTTAGATATCCTTTCATGATATCTAAGCCATAAGAAAATATGTTTTTAAACATTTTAAGAATAACTACAGTCTCATAAATTACAAACATATAACCCCTTACCACAAGTATTCAACACAATTTATTTCATTTTATTCAGCTTGAAAAGTTTAAACATTATATAAAGGTCTAAAAACATATCATTTCAAATACAGAAATACACAGAGACTCCCATATATCACAAATAAGATCATATGTGTGGTTTATGGGCAGTTATACAACAATTACACCCTGAATTTTGTAAAATCCAATTTTTCACGAAAAGCGCCCAAAATATACAATTTTACCCATATTTTGGCGTTAAAATTTTATACTGCGATATATAAAATGTATTTTTTTTAAAGAAAGGAAAACATTAGTATGTTTTGTTCATATAAATGTAAAGACATACATATTCTGGGAGAATTTTAAGCATCATTTTCCTGGGGTAGGGCTAAAATTTTCGATATTTAGAGTCACATTGAACACTCCTTGTTCTTCTTAACATTATTTTGATATAGCTTATATATCGGTTAGAACGATGAATTGGCATATCTGCATATAAATCCTCCAGATTTGCCATATATAACTATTTAAAAGTGAATTTTGGACAAATCTGAAATGCTGAAAATTCCCATTTTTCAGCAGTTCTGTACAAAATATTGAATTTAAGATGACAAGTTGGACTTAAAATGACAAATCTTGATAGCAATTATGCAACATTGTTATATTCAATGCAGATTTTGTGTGTTTTGGTTATTTTTATGCGAATATAGTAAAAAAATGACTATCATAGAGAAAATTTGTTGGGGTAGGGGTAGGTTTTTCTGTATTTAGAGTCACATTAAACACTCCTTGTTTTTCTAAACAGTGTTTTAAGACAACTAATATATCGCTTAGAACAATTAAATGGCATAGTTGCAGATGAATCCTCCAGATTTGTCATATATTACGATTTAACAATGAACTCCGGAGAAATCTGAAATGTTGAAAATTCCCATTTTTCATCAGTTTGGGCCAAATATTGAGTTTAAGTCAACAAATGGCTATTGAAATACCGAATCATGATGTAATTCATGCAACATTGTCATATATAACACACATTTTGAGTCTAGTTTTTTTTATGGGAACTTAGACAAAAAAATGGGCAATTTTAGGGAAAATTTGTTGGGGTAGGGGGTAAGATTCTCTGTATTCAGAGTCACATTGATATTCAAAAAACTGTTTTAAGACAACTCATGTATTGCTAAGAACAATTAATTGGAATATCTGCAGATATATCATCCAGATTTGCCATATATAACGGCTTAACAGTGAACTTTGGCCAAATCTGAAATATTGAAAAATCCCATTTTTCATAATTTTCGGGCACAATGTTAAGTTTAAGTCAACAAATGGCTGTTAAATTACCAAATCGTGATGTAATTCATGCAACATTGTCATATTCAATACACATTTTGCGTGTTTGAGTTAATTTGTTGCGAACATAAGACAAAAAATTGACAATTTTAATGACAATTTGTTGGGGTAGGGGAAAGATTTTCGGTATTTTGAGTCACATCAAACACTTCTTGTTTTTCTTAACAATGTTTTCAGACAACTAATGTAACGCTTAGAACAATTAATTGGCATATCGGCAGATATATCCTACAGATTTGGGATATTTAACGATTTAACAGTGAAATTTAGGCAAATCTAAAATGTTGAAATTTCCCATTTTTCATCAATTTTAGGCAAAATATTGAGTTTAATTAAAAAAATGGCTGTTAAAATACGAAATCATGGTATAATTTATGAAACATTGTCATATACAACACACATTTTGCGTGCTCTGGTTAATTTTATGCTTACATAGACAAAAAATTGACAATTTTACAGTGAATTTGTTGGGGTAGGGGTAAGTTTTATTGATGTATGATGTTTATATTACATAAGAATGGCCATTATTTGTAATAGTTGTAAAGCACATATAATATGCTTTCATTTGATACCTATTTTGAATGATATTTGTTTACTTAAAAGTAATATTGGACAAAAGAATGACAAAACTTAGTCAAAATCGGAAATATTCAAAGATCAATTTATTTGGTCTATTTGAAAATAAAACTTTGGTCTTTAAGAATATGTTAACATTATGTTAACATGTTTTATATTCAAGAAAATAGATTGAAAAACTAAAAACAATTTTCAGAATTTGGAATCAAGATGCACTTCGTGTTCTTTAGATCATCAAACTTAAGCCATTTCAATGAAAATATCTAAATTTTCCTCAATATTTCATTTGGGTAGGGGTACGTTTAATGGCGCTATGGAACGTATTTGGCATAGAACTTGTAAAAAATTGGGTTCTTTGTTAAGCTTATACAATAAGCAATAATTTGATGCATCATTTTTATAACTAGGAAGTATTTGGTCAATATTTTGAAGCAACTGAAAGCAAAACTTGAACGAAAAACGAAATTTTCCTAAATTTCGGTAGGTGGGTCTAAAAATGGGCCCTATTCCACCAGTGCGTGCAGGTTATGCTCGTGTTAACATGTTTTATTTTGAAGAGGGGATGTATGCGGACTTAAAAAAAAGGTGGGGTTGGGAAGTGGGGGGTGCACGGGGGGNGTTTCACCTACATAAATAAGGCCATATAAATTGCATTCTATACCGTAGACAAGATTTTTAGAAGCACAATTAAGATCGTCATAGCTTCTAGTATGATACGTCTTTTTTGTCAAATTACTAGTAAAAAACGTATCTGTTATCAAAATTTCACATGTTTTACAGTTTTTAATCTTGCATTTTGAGATAGTACAATACTGTTCATCATCATTATAATTTAAGATATCAAATAAATGAACGGAGCATGTATGAACTTGTTGCTTGAGAACGTAGTATTCTCTCTAAGGTCCCTGTTAGCTTCATATTAGAATTGTAATAATTCAGCGCAGCGTGAATGTATACTGATTTTACCACGGGTTTGCCCTTTATGCCTATAATTTACACCTCGCCAACACTCCGGTTGGAATATTTGGCATAAAGGGCTAATCCGTGGTAAAATTAATATATATTCACGCTATCGTGAATTTATGAGTTAAACACATACTATATTCTTTGACGTTACAATTAATATGTAGTAATAACATAGGCATCATTAAAATTTTAGTTTGGTTTTAAGGGGGTTCGCTACTCTATACGAAAAATAAATAGGATTTCAAATAAATGTGATTTTCTGTTAGAAAATTAAAAAAGAAGTAATTTAAGTGAAAAAAATTCATAGGTTGATGATCTCGTTTTTGATATTTAAGTGATTGAAAATTTGGCGGGAAACTGAACTCCTCGGATTTTTCATTGGATTAACATTAGCAAAGTTTGACCACGAATGAATGTGACAGAATAAATAAAATTCAATGAAATTTTTACAGCATGCTTATAAAGATGTATAAAATGAAATTATGGGGACAAATAAAGGGGTCCTTGGGCAAAAAGTTATAATGCTTTTAAATGGATAAAACCAGAGAATTCCGAAAATCTGACAGAAATCCCAAAACACCAGGAGCGAACCTCCTTAATTCGATTTTTGGTATTCACTTGTTTGTTGGCATGCTATTGAGATATTATCTTTTTTTTTCTCGGGCGATTTAACTTTTTTCCTTTTTTCTTTTTTTAATATATTGACTTAATTCTTTTTCAACATACTCCGAGATACTGTTATTCTTAACTCCGTTCTGTTGCAATTAAACAATTAAGTGCACGTTTGCTTCTTTTATATACATGTTGAAAAGCGTTTGACGTGAAAAACTTGTATGCAACGCGTAACAAAACTCGAGGCTTCTTCTTCGTTTATTTGTGAGAAAATCTACATTTTTTCAGCGAATCATTGCAATATTCATTCTCCAAATTCAGTGGCGAAAATGTTATGCTTATACTTTAAAAATTTCAGGATTACATTCCGGCGGATCACCTCTTATTCGCACTGCTTACATGCACGTTGTATTTTTTATTTACATACTTCCGATGCATATTTAAAAACGAATTATCTGATGAGAAAAAAATCACACATACGCATAATACATTTATATAAATTGAGGATAAAATTCAGTAAAAATCCTCATTTAAAGAGGAGATAAAAAGGGAAAAGAAAAAAGAGGACTTGATATGATGTAATATGACTTTGCAAAAGGAGCTTCTGTTAATTTTCTGTTTGAACCAACATTTGCTTCAGTGATCCAATTTCTGAAGAAACAGAATTTCCATATTCAAAATAACAATTCATTAGTCTTGATAAATTATTGTATAGCAACATAATATTTCCCTAAGAGAGCAACCGAAAGTAAGCATGCAATAAATTTTCATATTGCACTAGTGCAATATTACCATCCCCTCTTTTACAGAAATTTTACCTTTGCTATACAATAAAAGGGTTATTGCATGAATATTTATCAATTATGGACATATTACGAAGTCGATATATTATATATGGACCTGACGAGATCAATATATTCCCAACAGGTCCATATTTAACATATTGACAGAGTAAAAAGTGCATCATTTTTATATTACATATGTAGTTTTATGGTATCTCATTACATTTTTGTGGGGGAAAATTTTGCCAATACATCGGAATTTAATCAGAAATATAACCTTTATTTGAAGGCGGGTGTGGATCTACCATCATCTAGAATGGGTTACTTGAGTGCTCATAGGATAAATAAATGCCGATATTTCTCTTATATTTGCAAATAAAAAAAAACAAACATGTAAGTCTTATTATTAGCGTATTTATGTGAAGTGTGCAGTAAAACTGTTTAATATATTTTTCATTGATTTCAGTGGTTGCTCTTTATCCCTTTTATTTCCCCGGCGGAAACTCCTATTAATGTGTAAAGCGCTTTCAAATATTTTTAAAAAATATTTTTACAAGACCTTTTTAAGTGAAAAATTATAGTATGAAAGTCCAACCAGACATGTAGCGTCAATAAAACTAAAAATAGTAAGATAGCGTCAATATACCTAAAAATAGAAACATGGCGTCAATATACCTAAAATTAGAAACAAGGCTGAAATATACTGAATATTCTTAAATTCACGTGAGCGTATTAGCCAGTGAGATTTATAGGAACTTCTACCATATGTTATATTGGGAAAAATTATACCTCGTAGAATATATATTGCACTCGCAAGCTCGTGCAATATAAAATTGTACTTTGGAAAACATTTATCAATTATGGACTTTTTACGAAGTCAATATGTTATATATGGACCTGTTTCTAACAGGTCCATATTTAACATATTGACAGAGTAAAAAGTCCATCATTGTTATATTACATATGTAGTTTTATGGTATCTCATTACATTTTTGTGGAGGAAAATTTTGTCAGTACATCGGAATTTAATTAGAAATATAACCTTTATTTGAAAGCTGTGTGGATCTGCCATCAAGGATCATCAAGTAGAATGGGTTAAATGAGTGCTCATAGGATGAATAAATGCCGACATTTCTCTTATATATGAGGATAAAAAAACCAAACAAGTAAGCCTGTAATATTAGCTTGTTAACATGAAGTGTGCAATTAAAAAAATGTGACAACTGTTAAATATATTTTTCAATAATTTCAGTGGGTACTCTGTAAAAACATTTTGATATCCCCTTTTGGCGGAAACTCCTATTAATGTGTAAAGCGTTTTCCAATATTTATTAAATTTTTTTTTTCATAAGACTTTCCTCAGTGAAAAACTATAGCCTGAAAGTCCAACCAGACATAAAACTAAAAAATAGAAACATAGCGTCAATATACTTAAAAATAGAAACACGGCGTCAATATACCTAAAATTAGAAACAACGCTGAAATATACTGAATATTCTTAAAATCACGTGAGCGTATTAGCCAATGAGATTAATAAGAACTTATACCATATGTAATATTCTCCAATATTCATGCAATAACCCTATAATATATTATTACAAACAATAATATCTCTTATCTCTGTAGAAATACCAATGAAGCCTAACCAAGATAACAAAGGGAACTCATACTGAGGTCCCAAAATCCTTGTTTCTTCGGTATTCTACTGTCGTTGTTTCATAATCAAATGCAATATGAGCACATTAACATTAACAAGAACATTAAGTGACAAATAAACAAAAAGATTTGAAAACAAGGGCAAGCTTTGTCCTGTTGTCTCTATTTGTGTTGTACCTAAATGCCATCTTTTGATTTTTGGCCTATAACTTGTACAATCTCTGCTGAAAATACAGAATCGATAAGCCATGTCTCAAGAGGATGTTTTGACCATCAATCCATATATCATTTTATTTACCAACTAAAAAACAGAGTCCAAAGGGGAACTTTAATTTTTACCATTTTTCGAAATATGTTCAGTGACAGTGGAAAGATGCGGAGAAATTATCTCTGTGAAAATGTGAGCTGTTGTTAAAGTATTTAAAAGTCAAGAAAGAAAACGGAATCAAAGAAACATAAGTGCAGATCATTCTTTCTTTAAAGAATACTGAGGAAGAATAAAACACCCGAAGTCAGTAATTATTCCAAACAAAATCTCGATCAGTTATGAGCGATTTTCAACAGCAAAGGATCACTTAAGCAAATACCTCCATGTACGTTTTCGTCTTTTGGAGAGTTATCAAATTCGGAACCGCCAACAATTTCACCGTAATAAAAACTTGAACTATTAGATAAAAAAAATATTGGGTATTTATCAATTATGGACTTTTTACGAAGTCAATATGTTATATATGGACCTGTTTGGCATATATTGACCGAGGACGAAGTCCGAGGTCAATATATTCCTAACAGGTCCATATTTAACATATTGACAGAGTAAAAAGTCCATCATTGTTATATTACATATGTAGTTTTATGGTATCTCATTACATTTTTGTGGAGGAAAATTTTGTCAGTACATCGGAATTTAATTAGAAATATAACCTTTATTTGAAAGCTGTGTGGATCTGCCATCAAGGATCATCAAGTAGAATGGGTTAAATGAGTGCTCATAGGATGAATAAATGCCGACATTTCTCTTATATATGAGGATAAAAAAACCAAACAAGTAAGCCTGTAATATTAGCTTGTTAACATGAAGTGTGCAATTAAAAAAATGTGACAACTGTTAAATATATTTTTCAATAATTTCAGTGGGTACTCTGTAAAAACATTTTGATTTCCCCTTTTGGCGGAAACTCCTATTAATATGTAAAGCGTTTTCCAATATCTATTAATTTTTTTTTTTCATAAGACTTTCCTCAGTGAAAAACTATAGCCTGAAAGTCCAACCAGACATAAAACTAAAAATAGAAACATAGCGTCAATATACTTAAAAATAGAAACACGGCGTCAATATACCTAAAATTAGAAACAACGCTGAAATATACTGAATATTCTTAAAATCACGTGAGCGTATTAGCCAATGAGATTAATAGGAACTTATACCATATGTAATATAACAAAATACACCACAAGTAGCTCACAAATTATTTCCGAAAATTAAGCTGAAAAAACGTAAGGTCTGCTAGACGGACTTTGAAAATAAATAAATGAATTAATAAATTCACAAAAAAAAATATTTTTTACACCATAGACTTATTATATTTACACTAAATGATAAAAACAAAAAACAAAAACACTGTTGCAGTGAAAGCCGTTTTCAATCATATATATACATTTTTGCAAAAGATAAATCCAAAGAACAGGAATAAAAATAACATTATTTTTAGATTAACCCTTATTATTTGACTTAAAGTGGTAATAAATATTGGAATTTCTAATATTAAAATAATTAGAAGAAAGCTCATGAATCAAATCCTATTTTTTTCTTATTTGACGTTTTGTTCGTCGACAGAACGGCAAGTTTTTGACGTTTTATTGCGTTACGTTCATAGACACCAACATCGCGCGTAACGTATGCTTTGCATTTAGTAACCGTTGCCAGTTTGCTCAGTCAATAACCGGTGCCATAAATCTAACATTAGCGATAGTAACCGTAGCCAACGAAGTTCAAGTCGGGTCTTTTTGTATCGAGTTTTGTCCTTTATTTCTCTAAGTTTAAAATCATACACGTGTTTCATACATTGTATAACAATACTGTTGTCAGGGGCTTGCACCAAAGGCACGATACAAATACAATAAATGGTAGAAATATCTCATTTAGTAGCAACAGAAGTCATCACTGACATTTCGTACGAGCATTATTACAGCTCAAACTATTTAAAAACACTATATTGTCTGTAAGAGGTAATTGCGAAATAAAAACAGACTCCTCCATTACTCCGTACAATATACAGTATAATCAACTCACCTTTTGTTTTATTACAAGAAGGAAAAGTTCCACACTGCCCTGGCGTGGAAGATGACATTTTCTACAGTTAGTAACCGTCCCTTTCGCGGATAGTAACACAGGACGCAACATATTAACCGATAGTAACCGTCTAGGTACATCACCGAGGGTCAGTTCTGACCAATTAAACATTCGTTTTATAAATGTTGCATTACAATTCTCGATAGAGGAGCAGACTCCTTGTGTATTTAACAAAATCAGAATTTTCTGCCCTAGTTAATTGCTATATTTCATATGGCATTTAAAGTCGTTTTGACGATTAGTAATACACATCGTTCTTATCCCTTTTTGGTACGAAAATGTTAAGTTGATTGAATTCTTGTCACCCTGGCATAGCTGAATTACTGCTTACTGGTTGCTACAGTTTATTCAATCAATCAACACATTAATCACTGTTGCTGCATGAACATTTGTAATCTATCGTTGTAAGTGTAGAAATGGGACTATAATTCCAGCGGCCTAATAACTGACGACGAACAAGACAGAATGGAGTGATGCGGCGGAAGAATTACCTGAGCGGAATGATATGAGAGAAAACGCACGAGATTTGAAGTGCAGTTGTCTAGAAGCAGCCAAGTTGTGATGTTGTAGTCGAGACACCTCTCTAGCGTAACCTGCGTGCCTGAGCCCACAGCAGCACTTTAGGTAAGATTAGGATTAACATGCTATAAATGGCCCTGCGACCAAATGCCTAGAAAAGTGCTGGCTGCAACGCGATAAGAAGGGAGGAAAACTTAAAGTAAAAATAGTTCGCCCTGAAAAACCGCATGGTCGGCCATGTGAAATAATGTGCACTTGAGTTTACAAATAACTGACCCAATATAGAATTTGTACGCTTGAAGTGAAAATACCTCCAAATATGGAGTAAATTGTTAAATATACATACTTAATAAAAAAGTACTTTGGCGTTGCAGAAAATCCCTGTCGTGGACATCAAATTTTAACATAGAAAAGAATGGTACATATTTTCCTTAATTTTCCTTACACGTGGAAACGAAATGCAACACAGTCGAATCAATTTTTTGTCAGTTACAGGTAGTATTCTCAAAATTATCATGCCTTTTTATATGTTTTTATGGGACGTACACGTGTATAAATAAAAAAAAATGATGTTGTAGATTTTCAAAATGTTGAAATCACCCCTATAGATTTGTCACGTGGTTTAGTTTTACCGCGGGAAGATTGATTTCTAGATCCCCACACAGTAAAGTAAAGAACGACCACATCGTTTCTAGACCCCCTTGACCTACATTGTAAGAAGACACAGAGAAAAGTTTAAGGTATATATACTGTGTGTCATTTATTAAATTCTTACTCATGTGTTATGACGATGTGAAGTGGCCAGTTTCGCCATGAAGATGTGACGATGTGAAGTGTAGGCGAATTTCCCCCAGGATAGTCTATGCATTTTGAATTATACATAGAAACTCGATTAGAAGAAATTGTGTGATCCACACGACACAGTTTCCGCATTTTTGTTAATTGTGTATTTCCCTAACTTGACGCATTTAACTTGAAAAAAGGGGGGTGTATGTTTTTTTTCTAGACAGAATTATGATCAATTATTTTTTTAACCTGGATCGATAAAAACAATTTTGAAAATTAGTATCATTTTTTTTGGGGGGGGGGGGGGGNAGCCCCCCCCCCCCCTTTTCAAGTTAAATTGCCAGTCCTATATTCATTTCGTACTTGCAATTTCGCAAAAAGGCAGGACGATTACCTATAGCAAAAAAAATCCAGGATGACTATGGGAGGGTTTTTGACAGCGTCATCAATTTTGATCAACCAATCAGGTTATTTGTTATCGTTTGGTCACGTGATTTAAGTGGTTGAAAACAAACGGATTTTACCTTACATCACATGCTAATATAATGTGCAATATATATTTTGTTTTACCAGGTACTTTGTCGTGGACCTCAAATTTTAACATAGAAAAGAATGGTACACATTTTCCTTAATTTTCCTTACACGTGGAAACGAAATGCAACACAGTCGAATCAATTTTTTGTTAATTACAGGTAGTATTCTCAAAATTATCATGCCTTTTTTATATGTTTTTATGGGACGTACACGTGTATAAAAAAATATTGATATTGTAGATTTTCAAAATGTTGAAATCACCCCAATAGATTTGTCACGTGGTTTAGTTTTACCGCGGGAAGATTGATTTCTAGATCCCCACACAGTAAAATAAAGAACGACCACATCGTTTCTAGATCCCCTTGACCTACATTGTAAGAAGACACAGAGAAAAGTTTAAGGTATATATACTGTGTGTCATTTATTAAATTCTTACTCATGTGTTATGACGATGTGAAGTGACCAGTTTCGCCATGATGGTCATGACGATGTGAAGTGTAGGCGAATTTCCCCCAGGATAGTCTATGCATTTTGAATTATACATAGAGTCTCGATTAGAAGAAATTGTGTGATCTACACGACACAGTTTCCGCATTTTTGTGAATGGTGTATTTCCCTAACTTGACGCATTTAACTTGAAAAAAGGGGGGTGCATGTTTTTATTCTGGACAGAATTATGATCAATTATTTTTTTAACCTGTATCGATAATAACAATTTTG
>MJUU01028528.1:86638-151469 GCA_002080025.1 Modiolus philippinarum
CCCCCCCCCCCCTTTTTCAAGTTAAATGGTCAGTCCTATATTCATTTCGTACCTGCAATTTCGCAAAATGGCAGGACGATTACCTATAGCAAAAAAAATCCAGGATGACTATGGGAGGGTTTTTGACAGCGTCATCAATTTTGATTAACCAATCAGGTTATTTGTTATCGTTTGGTCACGTGATTTAAGTGGTTGAAAACAAACGGATTTTACCTTACATCACATGCTAATATTATGTGCCATATATATTTTGTTTTACCAGGTACTTTGTCGTGGACCTCAAATTTTAACATAGAAAAGAATGGTACACATTTTCCTTAATTTTCCTTACACGTGGAAACGAAATGCAACACAGTCGAATCAATTTTTTGTTAATTACAGGTAGTATTCTAAAAATTATCATGCCTTTATTATATGTTTTTATTCGACGTACACGTGTATAAAAAAATATTGATATTGTAGACTTTCAAAATGTTGAAATCACCCCAATAGATTTGTCACGTGGTTTAGTTTTACCGCGGGAAGATTGATTTCTAGATCCCCACACAGTTAAGTAAAGAACGACCACATCGTTTCTAGATCCCCTTGACCTACATTGTAAGAAGACACAGAGAAAAGTTTAAGGTATATATACTGTGTGTCGTGTGTAATTTATTAAATTCTTACTCGTGTGTTTTGACGATGTGAAGTGGCCAATTTCGCCATGATGGTCATGACGATGTGACGATGTGAAGTGTAGGCGAATTTCCCCAGGAAAGTCTATGCATTTTGAATTATACATAGAGACTCGATTAGAAGAAATTGTGTGATCCACACGACACAGTTTCCGCATTTTTGTGAATTGTGTATTTCCCTAACTTGACGCATTTAACTGGAAAAAAGGGGGTGTATGTTTTTTTTCTGGACAGAATTGTGATCAATTATTTTTTAACCTGTATCTATAACAAATTTGAAAATTAGTATCATTTTTTTTTTGGGGGGGGGGGGCAGAAAGCCTCCTCTAGATTATTTTATTTCAGTATTTTTGCTGCCAAAATATTTTGTTCACATAAAATCAGCTTCAGAATATTTTGGGAAAAAATAGTCATAGTCCCTCCCCCCTTTTCAAGTTAAATGGTCAGTCCTATATTCATTTCGTACTTGCATTTTCGGAAAAAGGCAGGACGATTACCTCTAGCAAAAAAAAAAAAATCCAGGATGACTATGCGGGTTAATCCAGGACAGGCTTGGAACAAAAATAAAAGGCCAGGATAGAAGTTACACACAAAAAAATCCAGGAGGAAAAATTTAACCTAAACCCCCCTCCTAGAAATCAAATGATTGCTCCCTTTGGGGATCTAGCAACAGTAAAAATCCAAATAAAAATATGCTACACAGAGTCATGAATTTCAGGACTAGACCCCACATACCCGAGTCACAAATTGATAGATTGACCAATTTTTATTGTGCTATTGTTAATTGTTTACACATGGATGACGAATCGGTGAATAGCAGGGAATTGTGTATTGCCCAAACTTGACACCTTGTCCATTTTGTACTTGCAAGATAGGAATTCTTGTGTAATTGAAGGCGTAAATGATACCAGTAAGAAGAAAAACTGGGTTTCTTTACCAATGCATATAAATAAATAAATATANGGTTTGTTTCCATTGATTTGTTCACTTTTTTACCTTTTTGGGGCCATTTAGGGCTTGCTATATGGTGTGAGGTTCCTCACTGTGTTGAAGACCGTACAGTGACCCCTAGATGCTTTGTTTTGGGTCGATTTAACCTGGATATGGGATGTTGTCTCCTTGACATTTACCCCATTTCCTTTCTTTTTCATACATGTATATACCACATGAAAAACAAACTGTTTATGAAATTGAAGTGCATTTATAATTTTTCGAATATGACTTTTTTTAACTAAATTTTAGTTGATTAAAAAAAATTAACCAGAAGAGCATGGTAATGGCAATTTTTTTTTTTGTCGCTATTTTTTCCAAATTAGATGACAAATACAGTGCACCCTCTTTATTTCGCCACCTTTGGGACCAGGGAAAATTTTGGCAATACAAGAGGGGGACAGTATAACGAGGGAGAACTGTAATGTTCAATTCTATGAACGCTGTATATGTTGCCATTTGCAGGGGCATACTCCTCAATCTAAGGCTCAGTTATTTCACACTGATTCCAAGTATTTNNNCCCCCCCCCCCCCCCCATTTGGGCAAATTGTAAAATTTTGTGCATGCACTTGTGCCTCGATCATATTTTTTAGGGATGACCATTTGATTTTCAGGGCGAGCCTTGCGCGATTTTGTCCCCGAAAAATTATTTATTTTCATAAAAATATCGCACAAATTTATTTATTTTTACACAATGTCACAGCAAATTATTCATTTGCAACAAAACCAAAAAATTTATTCTTCAAATAAAAATTAAGTTATTTATTTCACAACAAACCATAACAAGTGGGATTAAAATATTTATTTTCACAAAAACTGAGATTACATTATTTATTTACAAATCGCCCAAGCCCCCAAAGTTGATGCGACCCCCCCTTTTTCTTCAAAATTGGTGTTTGCAGTCTTAAAGCTCTATGATTGCATAGAATCCATTCAATAAATATATCCCTACATTTAACCTTTTATCGGCTTATGTGGTAATTACACGTAAACAAAACAACAATGTCATCAAATGTGAAAGGAAACATATACATGTACAAATATGAATTAACAACGTATGTCATCTTTTTACAAAAGTACTGTCAGTTTAACAAGTAATGAATGAAATGTGATTAATAAAAAGGGCCATGCTTTTTGCTCATGCCAACAAACAGTGAACTGAGCTGACAAAAATCTTTAAGATTATGACAGTTTTTGTCACACTGACAGCTTATCTGGAATTTAGCTAGGTAGAGTTACCATGGTTACATTGTAAATAGCCAGTAAATCAACTCGGCTGGCTGATCGATTCCTTAATATGTAGCTTACTGAAGGTAGGAATGGATGTATCCTTTTGACAGTAACACAACTTTCATAGCGATCATTGTAAACTTGGATGTAATTCTCCATGTAAAACTGATCCTATTTATAAGCCAATACACAATGATTAGAATGAAACGGATAAGTATACTGAACAACAAGAATGGTACGTTTCTTTTATTGTTCAGTATACTTAACTGCGTCATTTTGATCATTGTGTATTGCCTTAACAATAGAGGGGTAATGATTCATCGATGAATCTATTATATTGATCCAAAGTGATGACGATTCCCGTATCGTATCGTTGGTCCTGAATTGCGATACCGAAAACGGCTTTGTTTTATACAACTGCACCCGATCTGATCTCCGGTTTATTTGCGCCAATGTGGCGGAACTCGTCGATACAAATGTATAAATAAAAGTGACAACAAATAAAAGTGACAACAATATAAACGAAGTTGTCATTGTGAATGCTCCAACGGCTTATAAATTGATATAATTACTCATATTTAATGACAATTACAGTGTTTGAAACTAAAATGTAATGTATCATATACAATATGTCTACCAGGATGTAAACCTGCATAGACCTCAGACCAAATGCTAAAGCCCAAGTCACTATATTTTTTTCTTACAGAACAAATTTGTAATAGACATTAGGTCTATGCAATAAAATGAAAAGGTAGAAATTGTCTATAGGTCTATTGCTAATTTCGTACACTGCAATTATGAAAGATACATGGCTCAAATATTAAAACAATTGTATAATGCAATTCATAGTCTTGATATCTGCTGAATTTATGTCAAGAAAACAAGATTTACAGTACCATGATACGTATCGTGGTAGTACCGTATCGCAAGCAGAAATCAGGATACGTATCATATCGTGAGATTCCTCACGATACTCAGCTCTACTTAACAATAGGACCAGTTTTACACCAGCACTTAAGAAAAGCTCAACTGTAACTTACTAAGTGATGCCTTTTGGATAGAACAACTCTTTTTTTGTTGTCTTCATCTTGAAGTAACTTATATGCAGTCTAAAACAATGAGCTTTGCTCATAGATGGACCTCATAGTAAATTCAAGATGGCTCCAAAGCAGAGGTTTGAGCAGAATTAATTGCTAGATATGGAACAACTCCAAATTACAAAAACACCTACAATGGCCAGGAACTAAAATCACGTGCCACAATTAACAAGCAAACTGCAACAGAAAAACAATAATGAAAACAAGTGACAAACATAAATAACGATAGGAACTCGAGATAGCCGGACTTGGTACCGGCACAAGCAAAAGCCAGTGGTTGGGTTAAACCGGTTTATGGGTACCAAGTCTGTGTATTTTTTCTTTTGGTAATGCAATTGGGAGATCATCTAAACATTAAGATAACTGGCAAAGTGTTCTTACAATCTGTGTCGTCCATTTTCGATAAAGATACATTTTGTATATAACAAAAGTTACATGTAATAACTACAGATCACATTATATAAACAACCACAGGGCACTATAATCTAGATAACTTGGCATTATGAAATAGTAAGATGTGGGCACTATATGCAGATGGTCAGAAAATTATTTCTAAATTACAAATCACCTTGATAGACATGTCCCACTCTGAGAGTGATACTGAATAACTTTTTTATCTTTAAGAGATTTTTTCTGCATTTTAAGTGGTTTAATACACCACTCTTAATACAAAAGAGAGAAGAAATGATCTCAAATAGGAAAAAAGATATATAGATCCACTCTCAGAGTGGGACACGTCTATCACAGTGATTTGTCACGGTACCACTCTTTCTGTAAGGGTAACCTGACTGTGTGAATTTTATGTGAAATGAAATGGGGAACCAACGTGTTAATATGTCTTTATGTACCTTTAATATCATCAATTTTGTAAACTTTCAGTGTTTTATCATTAAATTTTGGTACATTGTTTCAACTGATAATTATTGTGTCGCCTGTGTTCACGCAGTGGCGACATATAGGGATCACTATCCGTCGTCTTGCGTCGGCGTAAAATAAATTTCTGTCACAGTTTTCTCGGGAGCCATGTATGGGAGCCTTCTGAAATTTAGCATGGAGTATCAGTATGGGGATCTACACCGTGTAAGAGAGTTTTGGATCTCTCGCATGCCCACTTCCTATTTGACGGAACTTTTTTTTGCGACTTGAAAATTTCTGTCACGTTTTTCTCAGGAACTACAGATCCCAGCCTTCTGTAATTTAGCATGGAGTATCAGTATGGGGATCTATACCGTGTAATAGAGTTTTGAATCTCTGACATGCCCACTCCCTGTTTGACTGAAATTAGAATATTTTTCAAGTCTTGAAAATTTTCTACGAAACCACATATCACTGCCTTCTGCAATTTGTCATGGAGTATCAGTATATGGACGCCTATAATGTGTAAGAGGGTTTGGGATCTCTTGCATGCCCACTTCCTGCTTGACAGATTTTTGAATATGTTTTGTGTTATTACACGGGAGACAAATGTCTTCCATGGAAGACTTACAACTAAGTATAACATTAATTTGTTTTTAAATTAACCTGTTTTTGGTGTACGGATTTCCAAATATTTTGATTTTATCTGCACTGAAGAGACATAAGTTGTCAAAATGCGGCGCATATGCAGAATCTAAATTAACAGTAACTTCGGTATTTTGTTATTTACTACAACTGGGACGATGCCACTGCTGGTGGACTGTTAGTCCCCGAGGGTTTTCACCAACCCAGTAGCCAGTACTTGGGTTCTGACCCAAAAACCGATTTTATTTAAAAACTTACAATATCTAAATTTTAGGGAATTTTGTTAAAACCTAAGGAGTATCTCCCTCTCGCATAGCTCTGTCCTTAGCTGATTTTTGCATTGCTATTTAGACTTTATTGGTAATTTGTTCTCTATCAGATTTTTCACATTTTTGTGGTATACGGATTTCCAAATGTTTTCATTTTATCCAAACTGAAGAGACATAAGTTGTCGAAATGCGCATATGCAGAATCTAAATTAACAGTAACTTCTGTATTTTGTTATCCTTACATTATTATGTATCCAATGTAGCCATGCAGTAAATCACATGTCTCCTTAAGTGAGACATCATTGGGTGAAATTAGTACATGTATATTAGCTCTCCTGGATTTTCCCCACATGTGTTTTCCTAATATGAGCTCTCAAGCAAGGACCATTAAGTCAAGCTGATGTCGAAAAAATATTGTTCATTTCCACTTCTCGATATTCACATCCTCGATTGCCAAGAGTTTCAATACACTCCTCTCTAAGAGGAGGAGATCGCAACCCTTGGCTAACTAAGATCTGAATTTTCGTAAGTGGAAAACAAATTTTCTACGTCTGCTTGACTGGAGCCCTTATAAAAAAGATTACATTTTTATCCCCTGCCTATCTGTCAGTTTTTAAAGTAAATTTGAAGTACAAGTCATAGATGAATGAGCTTTGTCTACAGATGCTTAGAACTTAGAAAGTTCTTGAAGTTGGCATACAAATTGGGTAACCTTGACCTATAATTCATACATGAATTACTCAGGTTTAAGTTTTTCAAGATCTGAGATACTAGAGGAACAATGGCAGTAGAATACCAAAGGCACAAGGGAGGCGATGACTACGAAAATCGAAGTCCAAAGACATTGCAAAAAACGGCAACAGAGAAAAACAAAGACAAAACAAGGACGCGAAACAGCTACAGTGCATGTTAATACAAAGACAACATTAAGAACTAAGGCACTCCCATGAAAAAAGTAGACAAATAAAATAATATTTTATCATTGAGTCTTTGATGGTCACACCCTTAATTTTTGTGTCGATTGCTGTAAGCAGAGGAGACATAGGGATTACTTTCCTTCGTCTTGCATCGTCGTCCTGCGTCGTCTGTCGGTTTTTGTATCCGCAACTCCTTCAAAACTGCTGGTCCGATTCCAACAAAACTTTCAGGATATGTCATTCACCTGGTGTAGTTGTGCATCTGATACTTAGAATTTTGTTTTTACAGAATTTAGAGGTTCACAGAGCCAAAATAGCTCATTCGTGAATTTTGTTTTTATATCCGCAACTACTTCAAGGCTGGTCAGATTACAACCAAACTTTCAGGATATGCCATTGAAGGGGTGCAGTTGTGTATCTTATACTTAGAATTTTGTTTTTACATAATTTAGAAGATCACAGAGCCAAAATAGCTCATTTGTTAATTTGGATTTTGTATCCCCTCCTTCAACAAAGCTGCTGGTCCGATTCCAACCAAACTTTCAGGATAGGTCATTAACCTGGTGTAGTTGTGCACCTGATACTTAGAAATTTGGTTTAACAGATTTTAGAGGTTAACAGAGCCCAAACAGCTCATTTGATAATTTGGTTTGTTAATCCACAACTCCATTATAACTGCAAGTCAGTTTCCAACCAAACTTGCAGGATATATTGTTCATCTGATTTTGTTGTTGCATCAGATACGTAAAAGTATGATTTTATAGATTTTAGAGGTTCACAGAGCCAAAATAGCTCATTTGTTAATTCGCTTTGTTAATATTGGACTCGGTCAAAGCTTTAAGTCCTATTCCAACCAAACATTCATTATATGTTGTTCTCCTAATATATTTGCGCACCAAACTTTCATTATGCACCTGGTACTTAAGATTTTAATTTTGCAGATTTCAGAGGTTTACTGAGCCAAAATATCGCACTTGTTAATTTGCTTTGTTAACCTGAATAAGTCCTTCAAAAATAGAATTCATATTTTAAACAAATTTGCAGGATTTGTTTTTCTCCTAATCTAAACATGCTTCTTGAACTTAAAATTTTAATTTAACAGATTCTAGAGGTTCACTGGGCCAAAAATGGCTCTTTTTTCCATGGAACACCCATCAATTTTTTTCTAAGAGGGGCCCAAAACCCATTTTTTTAAACCCTAGGAATTTTAAATATTTTCAAACCTAAGGGGCGTGCCCCTTTCCCCTTGGATCCTCCACTGATATCTGTGATTCTACATAGTCATGAGGTTCTTGATAAAATTTGGGTCACTTTGAACTTGATTTCATGCATGAGTGATACAGGTTACAGTTGTTGTCTAGGTCCAGATCTGATATACCAGAGCAGGTAGTAGAATAATCATTTGACAGTGAATGTGTATCTGATGGTCACAAAATTCCTGATGATTTAAGTTCACTTTAATCTTACTTTCATGCATAAGTGACTCTGGATTAAGTTTGCAACGGATCTAAGATATAGAACTAGGTATAATATTTTATTAAGCTAATGGACTTTAGATGGTCACAAGGTTAATGATAAAAGTTTTGTCATATTGACATAAATTTCATGCACGAGTGACTCAGTTTAAAGTTTATCTATGGTTTACAATACCAAATTGCCAATTTTCATCTTCAGGGGTAGTTTCAACTGCTGATTGATTAGTAGAATGAAGGGAGATAATTTCACACAATAATTTTTCTGATTGCTGTTTTGAATGCAAAATTAGGGTACCAAACGCCAGTAAAACATCACATTCTGGGAGAATCTCGCGTGGATATATTTCTCTAGGTAAACCAACTAATTTTTGCAAGCAATGTATTTTTGGAATCTTTAACGGCAAGAAGATATCACAAAAATAAATCGTTATGCAAATGCATCAGCAGAAATAGGAAATTGCAAAAAATTAATCACTGCGAAGATGACCATCAGGCACAAAACGTGAAATGAAGTATTTGCAATAAAAACTTTGATTACAGTATTAAGCAAACTGATATGCCCAAGTACATCTGTTGTTAACAATTTATCAAATATTACCTTATATCGTTTTACTTTTATGTATTTATAATTCCCAGTTACCATTTATAATTCCATTCACATTCCCAACTACTTTTCAGACCACTTAATCTATCAAATTCATGAAAACAATTCATATGCACTGCCTACTGAATTTATTGCCTTCATCATACCAATATTCCGAACTCATTACTATTTAAATGTCATGAGTTATATACACTACTTTAACAAAATCGATTCAAATGCATTTTCATACTTTTAGATTAAAGATTCGGCCACTTAACTTGCCAATTTAATCCAGCTTGGAGAGATTAAATTTCGTTGTATTGGACCCCCAGAACCAAACTAAACTAACTTCCATTTGGAAATGCAAATATTTATACATTTAAAAAAAAAATGGTTTTGGTTCTCGGTGTCCTTCACACGACTTATTTTTGCAACATTTTTTTAGCATATTTTGTGTCGCCCGTGGAGCAGATTATGCTTGAAAACCCTTCCGGAACACCTGATGACACCTCCAGTTTTGTGGCGTTCCTGCTCTTTTTATACCCCCGCTTGAAAAAATTGGGGTATATAGTGATGGGGTGTCTGTCCGTCCGTCTTTCCGTCTGTCCGTTACACCTTAGGGTACCCATCTCTTATCCGCTACTCCTCCTGAACCACTGAACAGATTTTCATGAAACATTAACACAGTCTTTATGGCATAATGTAAATGTGCACCTCCTATTTTAGAATATGATTTGATTGATTTTTAGGGGTTTCCCATAGCAAAACATGGACTTAGCCATTACGTTACAAGTGGGTACCCATCTCTTATCCGCTACTCCTCCTGAACCAGTTAATAGATTTTCATGAAACTTTAACACAGTCTTTATGACATAATGTATATGTTCACCTCCTATTTCAGAATTTGATTTGATCAATTTTTGGGGTTTCCCAAAACAAAACATAGACTTAGCCTTTACAAAACAAAGGGTACCTATCTCATCCGCTACTCCTCCTGAACCACTGAATAGATTTTCATGAAACTTTAACACAGTCTTTATGACATAATGTAGATGTGCACCTCCTTTTTCAGAATTTAATTTGATTGATTTTTAATTTCTGGATTCAAATGGGGGTGCGGGGGGGGTATTTATTAGTGAGCTTTGCTCACAGTTTTTCTAGGTTTTTTTTTTTTGTTTGAATAGTAATTGTCATATTGTGTTCATTTACATATTAATTGCTGATTTTCTTTTATTTTTGATTTTAGAATTCCTCCCATCTATCTATTTGCTTTGGTATTCGATTGCATAGCATATCTTAAAATCAAACAAACAAAAAGCGGCATGTCAACACGTCGTTTCATATTTTTTCGCCATTATACATTTCATTTTATATGGAAGATATCCTGAATAAAGTTGTATGGGATGTAGAAGATATCTTATATATTAAATAAGAATATGAAATATCTGATCAGAGATATCTTTAAATAGATATCTAATGATATCCCAGGATAAATACAAACATGTATACTTTTTCAATTCTTTAAGTTTCAGTCAGAAAATCACGGTCTCACATAGTAACAAAATATCCGGGATATTTCTTAGGGGACGACGTTTTTGTTGCGGGGGGGGGGGGGGGGGGNTGGGGATGCTTGGGCGTTTTACCTGAAAAAAATATTTATTTTCATTTCTAACTCAAACAAATTTATTATTTTTCCAAATGTCACATAGCTATTTTCTCTTGCAACAAATCTATTTTCATTACAAGTAGGATAAGAATATTTATCTTGACTGTCACAAAGATTAAATTATTTATGTAAAAAATCGCCCAAGCACCCCCTCCCGAAAATTAAATGGGCTTTCCTTTTTTTATAAAGTTTTTACAGACATATAAACCTTTTTTAAATGTCTCTATTTTTGTTTTAATTATATAAATTTACACCTAAAGTCAATTCAGTTACGGTACAAGCTCAACAGTTCGAGTGATTATGGACCGAGTTATCAAAAGGCCGAGGTGCCTGCATTACCATTCAGGTACGCTCGTGCATATCCGGTACAGTGGTGAATACTACACTCGTGAATGTGTCCCATAGGTGCCATTCTACTGATAAGTCCCATTGCATATGAGCATTTTCAATTTTCAAAAAGGGGACGAAACTCACGAGGCCAAACCGACACAAAAAGTCTAAATGTTAGCAAAAAAAATGATGTTATCAATTTATATTAATGTAAAATGACGAAGTTTTTTGGCAGTGTTCATATAAACTGCCATACTATACAAAAATTTGTATATCTATATAAATAACATTGAAACTGACTATTTATACAGTCTATGGTACATTTGTAGGAACCCAACTACAGTGCATTATTGTACAGATTTTGGCATTACATTTGTAAGATACTCGGTGAAGTCAACATGGCCTTGGGAGTCTAGGCATAGACCAAGCAATCTCAATCCAACAACCAAACCCAAGTTTTTTGCTCATGCACCTAGCTAGCCTAACACTCCATGAAAGCTTTTGCCATCACTTTGCGTCTGTAGTCTGTCAACAATTTCAAAAGTCATCTCCTCTAAAACTGCTGAGCCAGTTGTAACAAAACTTGGCCTGAAGCATCATGCAATTTCAAAATTGTGTTCGATTAGTCAGAATACCAAAAAACATAAGTGTTGTTGCTAAAAAAGAACATAGGGGTAAATTGCTGTTTTTCGTCTTGCCCGTGACAAAAGGCGTGGAAAGCGACACATATCCATACAAAGTATGATGTCAGCGGCAATTGGTAAAACTTTCATGTTAAGTTTTTGTGATTAGGTCATTTTCTCAGTAACTGTAAGTGGTGTGTCAATGATATTTGTTTTAGATGGAACTTCTATTTGGCTTTAGCTTTGACCTTATTTCCACGGTCCAATGAATATGTTTAGTTTTTCAGTACGTATGTGTGATAGGTGACTGATATTGGGCATTTTGGTTTTGGGTGATACATGACAGTCTGTTATTTTGCTTATAATTGTCAGTTATACTAATTTCACAGTGTAGTGAACATGTTCAGTTTTCAAATTAAGTCAGTTTAAGTGTTCACATCATTTTTGAGATCAAGTAGGGACAGGCGAGACATCAATTTGGGTCCACACTTGTTCAGTTAAAAAAAAAGAAAATTGAGGTACAATAAAATGCATTTCGACAGTCCGTCTGAAAATTAGTTCAAAACCAACACCGTTTTGACGGTTCAAAATAAAATAATGGTGAGAAATAAAATTAACAACTGAATATAATAAATTGTGTTCATTTCTGTATTATTTATTTCGGTAATATGTCGTACATTGAACAACTTGACGAGATGCAAGGGAACGTGCCGGAAAAGGTGTTGATAAATTTTTGTAGTTAAGATGACTTGTTGAAAATTCCGACTGTCGGTGTAGCAACTGCAAAACGAATATGGGAAATGAGAATGGAAGGCGATATCACGCCAAGAAAGTTAGCAACTATCCCATATATTCGAATGCATGTGATGTGTAAATATATTGATTTTGTATCGCTAGATGATTATGATTTTGATAAAGGCATAAGTGAAAATTTGCATGAACATTGTTCATTAAGTGATAGTTTAGAAAGTATTGGTCAAACAAATGTTAAAGCCATTGACGATGAGCAATTAATTCCGCCTCATGCTTTTGATACAAGTTTGACAAAAACATATCAAGGAAAAAAGACTATTTATTTAAAAGACAAATATGATGATTTGTCAATTAGTGATATTGAGTTGGATGATTTGAAAGACCCCGCTTTATCGGGCCAAAGAAAACATAAAAAAATTGGTAAAAATTATTATGATTTTGAAAATATTTTAACTTCAGTGGGTGAGCCTAGGGAAAGTGCAACTGACATTGATAAAGAAAGGAAATATACTATTCCCAAATCAGGTGTAGAGGTAAATCCAAATGAATATACACAATTACAACATGAAGTAACAGGTGCAGAGAAAAACCCAGTACATATAATTACACTACCAAAATAGATATTTACCTTCACCCCCGCCAACTAGGAGAGATTCGAGGCGAGTGTTGCCACCCATACCAGTAATGACAAGTTATAAGGGGGAAAAAGTGATCAATACCGCAAACAAAATTCTCCAATTCAACATTTGATAATCAAACTAAGGCATTTATCCCCGTTACATCGGGAACAAGTCCAATAAGACTAACACAATCAACAAGACTAACGCAGCCAACAAGATCAACACAACCAACAAAACCAAGAGCAACTTCAATAGTAGCCCCACCACCAACATCAGTTGCCAATAGACCAATAGGCAGAGTGCTAATTATGTAGCCCCTAACAACCCAAATTAAAATTATCAAGCTACAAATTATCCGGTTGATATTAGAAATCAATCTTTGCCAAATTATACGCAACCGCAAACATTATGGAGTGCTAATATACCAAAACCTAGTGTTCAACAGCCGCCGTTGCGACAAGTTCACCAACCTTTATTTAATACTGTGCCAAATGTGCCATATTTTATGCCAACGAATTACAACTATGGTAATGCATATGATAATGATGTGCGAGCAATTTCGGCAAATATTCCGCAACCAAATGTGAATAATACAAATTTAAAGTATATGCCTTTCAAGTCATTAAAATTTGATGGATCAGATAAAGGTGATGATTGGGTTTCATTTTTTGGGTAAATTTGAAATGTATTTAGAAATGACAAACTTAAGTGAGAAGGAAAAGCGTGCACATTTGTGTTGGGCAGTAACAGGTACTGCTGCAAAATTTTGTTTGAGAAGAGTGAGGCGTGAAAGGGACATAACCTACAATGAGTTAATTCGGTGTATGGAAAAAAGATTTAACTTGTGTAAATTAGCAGAAACTGTACGCATTCAATTTCAAAGTGCGCGACAATCCCCTGGGGAGGATATTGATGATTATGCGGAAAGGTTATTAAGCTTAGCTGATAAAGCATTTACTGATTTACCTGAAGATTTTGTAACAAATGAGGTTATAAATAGATTATGTCAAGGGTGTCTTGACAAAAATGCTGGAAGTATTGCAGCATCTTTTAGGCCGAAATCGGTAGACGAAGCACTCGAGCGAATAAAATGGCAACAATATAATGCCAAAGCTGTGTACGGAAAAGTCCGTACCCGTGGTTCACGGGACAACAACAATAATAACAACAATGGTGACAATTATGATGATCCAGTAGTAGTTAATACTGTGAAAAGTGATTCTATTGATCCACTTGTAAAAAGTATGGACAAATTGACCGAAAATGTTGATCGTAACATGAAAACAAATATTGGTAAAGTGCAAGATAGGGTTGATCAAAACACACAAGCAATGAAAAATTTGGAACGAAAATGGCAAGCCGAAACTGAGGCAGTCAAGGGGACTGTAGATAAATTAAATGTGCAACAACCTAGCCAAAACCGAAATTTCGGTAACAGTGGCTACAACCAAGTACAATCTAATCGTGGCTATAACCAAGTACAAACTAACCGTGGCTATAACCAAGTACAACCTAATCGGGGGAGGTATGACAATCGAACACAAAATGATAGAAATTTCAGTTACAATACTAGATATGAAAATCAAAACAGATATGATCGCAATGTTGGAAATAGAGGTTTATATACATCACAAAATCAGAATGTGTCTAGGCGAAGCCGAGATGGCTGTTTTATTTGTTATGAATATGGTCACTTTGCCCGAGATTGTCCAAAACAACCAGTCAAACCAAATGTCAGTCATGACCAAGTCGCACCGACTTTAAACAAGAAGGGGTCGAGTTAGAAGGCGTAAGTCCGGCCCACACTGTTACAAACCGCCAAATAAATGAAAGTAAGAAAAAGAAAGTAACATTTAACGATGTTAATATACAAACTGAAATATCCAAGTCTAACGATAATTCTGTTCAGTCAAATGGTGAGAATACACTAACATTTGGTCATGTTGTAACAAGTGAAATTCAAACAACATTTAACGATCTTGATTTGAAACATAGTGATTCAGCATTGACAAATGTGAACGAACAAGTGAACACCTTTAATGAAGTACAATTAATTTCTCCCAGTCAAACATTTAACGATGTTAACGAAATGGACAATATAAATAAACAAAAGAGCAAGACATTTAACTGTGTTGATAGTGGTAAGACAGTGTGTGGCGAACAGTTATGCGTCAAAAATTGTGATATGAATGTTGGCAATGAATATATGGATATAAAATCTGAGAAAAATGACAAAAATTCAAAAAATGAGTTAGGGGAGGAATCGGAAAAGGTGCAGTTAGATAGTAGTGAACTGTGTCACTCTAGGGTAACAAATTCACCGTTACATACGGTCCAACCTTCAATAGAGACACACAAGACTATTCATGATGGAATATTGAAAAATAGTTCAGATAAGATATTTGCAATTAATCACTTGGGCAATTCATGTTTAAATCTAGATGTAAAAATTGGTGAAAAAAATATTGTTGCCACAGTTGATACTGCTGCAGAAGTGAGCATAATGTCAGATACATTGTTTGATTCTCTTGAAAAGAAGTCATTAATACTGAGGGAAAGTTTTATTTATGGTGTTGGTCGTGATATGACAATGAAAACTTTTGTAGTGGGTCCAGTTTAATTCAAAATAGGTTCAAAATTTTATAAAACTGAAGTTTATGTGGCACCTATAGATGATGATATGTTGTTAGGTTTAAATTTTATGGTGGAATATGGTGCAACTATTGATTTGAAAAATTTCACATAGGAGACGAACAATTAGATTTGTATCCTGGAAATAAAAGTTTTTATCCTGTCATATCTAGGGTTGTTGCAGATAAAAGAATTATAGTTCCTCCCAAGTCAGTAGTAAATGTTAATGCAATATTAGAAACACCATTACAAAAGTATGTAATTGAACAGTGTAATGAAAAATTGTCAATATTGATACCACGATGTCTCTATGATGAACCCAAGAGTCCTACTGTTTGTTTGGTCAATGCTAGTGATAGATTTTACACAATTAAAAGGAACACTGTAATTGGGAAAGCTGAAGTTATAAATGAGTTAAAAATGAAAACATCAATTAATGAGGCTACAAAAGGATAAGAAATTGCCCGAACAATTGGATAGTTTATTACAAAATTCAGGTCAAAATCTCACATAACAACAGAAAAAACAATTGGAAAATTTGTTATTTGACTACAATGATATTTTTTCACAAGGTGAATTTGACATTGGAATTTTTCAAGAAGTTGAGCATTCAATAGATACAGGTACAGCTCAACCAATTCAAGACCGTATGCGTAGAACACCTGTACAATTCATTGATGAAGAAAAACAACAATTATATAAAATGTTACAATCTGGGGTCATAGTTCCGAGCATTTCAGAATAGGCATCTGCTCCGGTGTTAATTCGAAAACCTTATGGGAAAGTACGCTATGCAATAGATTACAGGAAACTTAATAGTGTGACAAAAAAGGATGTGTATCCTTTGCCCCTAATTGAGGAATGTTTAGATACATTAAGTTGCAATGATTGGTTTTCAAAATTAGATGCAAATAGTGCATACTGGCAGGTTCGCGTGAAGGAAGAGGACCAACCAAAAAACTGCTTTTATAACTAAGTATGGTTTGTTCAAATTTACACGCATGAGCTTTAGACTTTGTAACGCTCCAAGCACATATGCAAGAGCAATGGATTTAGTATTGCGACATTTAACATGGCAAATTGTTCTATGTTTTTGGACGATATATTGGTTATGGGGAAAAACTTTAATGATCATTTGAACAACTTGAAACTTGAGTTCAATCGTTTCCGTTAATACGGATTGAAACTCAAACCACGAAAGTGTGATTTGTGCAAACAAGAAGTTAGTTTTTTAGGTAGAAAAGTAAATAAGAATGGAATGGCTATTAGGGAGGAATATGTTGAAACAATTAAAAATTGGAAAATCCCTACCAATACAAAAGAGGTTGAAAAATTTCTCGGATTTGTAAATTACCACCGATCTTTCATTAAAGGATTTTCAAAAATTGCTAGGCCATTAACTGAATTAACAGGGAAAAACCATTTCATTGGGACCAAGAACAACAAGAAGCGTATGAATTTTTTGAAAAGTGCCTTACAAACTGCACATGTATTAACATTACCAAATACCAAAGACCCATTTATATAAGATACTGACGCTTCTGACATAGCAATTGGTGCTGAATTATTACAAGTTCAAAATGGCCAAGAAAGAGTTATAGCATATGGTAGTTTTACACTTTCTGGTGGACAACGCCGATATTGCACAACAAGGAAGGAATTAGTAGTTCGTTTTACACAGCATTTCAGGCATTACTTATTAGGTAGAGAATTTGTGGTTAGGTCCGATCATAGTAGCCTACAGTGGCTTGTGAACTTTAAACAACCTCAAGGACAACTTGCGAGATGGCTCGAAGTGTTAAGTCAATACCACATGACAATTGAGCATCGATCTGGTAAACATCATGTAAATGCCGATGTATTGTCAAGATTACAAACCGATACTCCTTGTCAAGAAATGTCAATTTCTGTGAAACCAGAAAATCTACCATGTAGGGGTTGTAAATATTGTGTTAAAGTTCACGAACAGTGGCAAGACTTTGTTAAAATTGACAATGTCATTCCTTTAGCGAGGAAACCCGATTCTGCTAACTTAACAGTTAAACCAGAACATAGTGAACTATTAAATATTTTACAAGCCGAATGTTCTTCAAAACCTGAAAAAGTGAATTGTAAGGATACACCGAGAGCAATCCCTGCGACTATTGATAGTTATGGTATTCAATATACATTAGAGCAGTTGAAAAATGAACAAATGAAGGATCCCAATTTAAATTTGATTCTTTATTGGCTTAAGAATAATGAAAACCCATCCGAAGGTGAAATTTACATAGCTAATCCAGGAGCTGAGAAATACTTTGTAAACAAAGAACAGTTTTTTCTAGACAATGAACAAGTGCTATGGAATAAATCAAAAAATGAAAAAATCAGATTAGTTGTGCCCAAAACATTCATTGGTGAAGTTCTAAGTTTAAATCATGATATTCCTGTTTCAGGACATCAAGGTATAGATCGTACACTGGAAAGAATAAAAAATTTTTATTGGTACCAAATAACTAAATACCGAAGTTACTGTGAATTTACTTTCTGCATATGCGCATTTCGACAACTTATGTCTCATCAGTGCAGATAAAATCTAAACGTTTGGAAGACCATAAATTCAAAGATGTTTAAAAACTGATAGAGAACAAATAACCAAAGTGATCTAAATTTAAAGCCAAAATCAGCTAAGGACAGAGCTTTGCATGAGGGAGATACTCCTTAGTTTTCAATAAAATTTATAAAATTTTACATATTGGAAGGTTTCAAAAATAATCGGCTTTCGGGTCAATGAACAATACTGTTAAAGAATACGTAAGATCATGTGCCACGTGTAGTAAATACAAAAAAACATCTCGAAAGCAAGATGTCCGCTTACAAAATATCATGCCGGATCTCCAATGGAGCGAATCCACATTGATTTTTTAGGCCCATTACCTGAAACGACACAAGGAAATACCAATATCTTGGTCATAGTTGATCAATTCACAAAATGGGTGGAAATTGTACCGTTACCATCACAAACTGCCGAAGTAACGGCGAAAGCGGTGGTAAACGAAGTGTTTACTCGGTTTGGTTGCCCATTTACTATTCAAACTGATCAGGGGCGAAATTTCGAGAGTAAATTATTCAAATCGGTATGTGAAATATTCAGAATACATAAAACACGAACAACACCGTATAGACCGTCTGCAAACGTCAAGTAGAACGTTTCAATAGAACCCTAATGGATGCAGTGCGATGTTTTGTAAATCAATCACAAACTGATTGGGATGAATATCTCCCACAACTTGCTTCTGCTCTGCGATCATCAGTCAATAGAATGACTGGATTAACACCGAATATGATAATGCTGGGCCGTGAAATTAATTTACCCATTGATTTAGTGTTTCGACCACCTCAAAGTTCAAATTCAGAAACTGAAGAAGACTATGTTCGAAATTTAAAAGAAACAATTCGAAATTCGCATGAACTTGCTATGTGGCGATGTTTAGATCGTGTTATTCCACCGTGGCTTAAAAGAGCACAAAATCAAATTCGAGATGGAATCAATATTTTAGAAAGTGAAGACTTAAATATGTATTGTTTATGTCGAACAGGTGACGATGGTGCATCCATGATACAATGCGATCTTTGTGATGAGTGGTATCATGGATCATGTGTAAATGTAACTGAGGAACAAGCGGTGATATTTACTACATATTATTGCCCAAAATGTCAGACCCTAGATACTGTGAAATGATCTTTTATTTTTACAATTGAGGATAGGATTTTAATATCTGTTGGACATGTTGGATATTGTTAGGTGTCAATATGTTGTTATTTAGTTGGATAATTATTTTGGAAATAAGTGTGTAGATATGTTCTTATTCGTGTTCTTTATATTTCAGGATATTTCTGCTGACTGTGACTTAAAAGGACAGTGAGACATTTGTTATTTTATTTCTTATTTCTAATTTGTGGATCATAACAAAATGTATTCAGAAGTATAGTGACAATTGTGTTGTATATAGTGACAACTTCATGTGATTATATGAGTAGTTTCGTTGTATAAACTTTATTTAGTGCATTACCGTTTAAACGGTACACACCCACTTTCAACTTAACTATTTCACTACAATTGAATCCACTTAATTTCATTTAACTTCACAACTGCTAAAAACAGTAAAGATGGAGGAGAGCCAATTTGATGCTATTGCATCCAGTATATCCCAAAACTCTGATAATACCTCAGAAAATGTAGCGAGCATAGCAGATGAAGCTGACTTGAATATGGGATTTGATGAAAATACGGGGGAATTTACTATTAGAATTTATCCAAGTGATGTGATTCCAGAAAGCAACATCCAATTAAGATTACCAATCGTATCTTCTGAACAAATAAGTGAGATGGAAAGAAGATATTGATATAATTCAAAAGCTGGAAGATCAAGCAGAAGATATCACTAGTGACAGTGATTGTGATACCGATACCAACAACAATACCACTGTTGCAAGTAAAAATTACTCTTTGGAATTGGAGGATATATCAGATGATAGTTTAAGTAGTGGTCACAACAGACAATTAGAATTGGAAAAAATCTCTGATGATTGGGACAGTGAACCAAATCAGGGAGTTAATATAATAATAGATGTACCAAAAAAAGGCAGATCCCCGAAATAGTCCTTGTCCGATAATAGGCTGCGAATTTATTGGACGTAAATTAAAATTCCATGTTCAACAAAAACATATGCCTCGACTTATGTGGGACAATCCTCAACCGCAAGTCAAGGAAGACAAAATCACAATAAGGAATAACCTTAGAGGAGAACTCCTTCAATTTATAGCAGATTGTATAACTGGATGGGGTTCTATACACGATCTAGTGAAATGGACCAATGGCAAAGGAAAAAAAATATCCCAAAAAGGAGTAGGCCAATTTCTAGGACTATTGTACAGATGCAGAGTCTGGCCCGTCAGATGGAATGGCCTGAGCCAAGGTGGTCTATTCAGGTTCCAGTAGTTTCACCAAGTCAACTAATACACTAATAATTTGGATTGGGGTAATTTGCAAACCTACTTATGTTTTGGAGCTGATTTCATTTCCAATATTCAAAACTTGACCAGATCACCATACAACTATGCTCTTAAATATTCATTATTAGCAGGGGTATTTGCAATTCAGGAGACAAAACCAAACGACATTCAAAAGATTCTGATGAAGAAGCCCTTCGACCAGCTCAACAGAATTTTGAACCAAACCATTACCACCATCCAAAAAGCAAAAAATTGAAAAACCACGTGAGGAAAGAATATATTCCGCCTATAACAGTCATGTTCATTTAGATAGATCCAGTTATAAGCTGAGTGGCACCGCTACCGGAATTACCATAGAGGAATGGCTTGCAGAGCAATATGAGCGTCCACCTTGTGTGCCAGTCAACCTTCGTGGTGGTTTGCTAATTTACTGTGATCCGGAAACATATCCAGACACCGTCCAATTTGATAAAAAATGGAGTGTAGCCATTGGCCTTCATCCAAAAAAGTAGCAAATGTGTCAGAACAAGATATAAAGAAATTTAAAGCATTCGTTACAAATAACCGAATTTCAGCTATGAGAGAGATAGGATTAGATACAAGTTCTGGAAAAGGAGATCTCGTCAAACAGGTTCAATTTTTAACAGATTTCACAGAATATATTAGACCTCATTTTACACATAAGATCAACTCAACAAGACCGATACTCTAAAGAATTATATCTAAAAGCATTGGATATTTTGAAATTGAAATATGAAAAAAGTCAGATTTTTATTCTTCATTGTTTTACGGGAACCAAGGATGTACATTGTAGCATCATCTTGGATGGATCAATTTGAAAACACGTACTTTGGCTATACCAATTTGATAACTAGTTTTGACCAAAATCAATTTGAAGCCTTAAGAAGAATTACGTCTGACCGTCTCCTTGCAGAAACCGACTCGCCATATATGCCACCAAGAGACTTAAGAATGAATAGTCCAATATATATTGTGGAGGTATTACAACATATTGCCACAATGAGATATACTACAATTTCCGATATTTCAAGGTGTACTACAACAAATGCTTTGAGTTTATTTACTTAATCTCTACTGTATGTATATATAAAGTAATCTAAAATTGGATGAAGCGATACTGAAATTTCAATGTTGTAATTCTGGAACTGGGTTTCCCAGTGTATACGGGTTCCTACTCTTATGAGTACCCAGTAAGTGATTATTTGATACACATGTATATATTTGTATGACACTGTGATCAAACAAGATTTTATTATTTATGAACTGTGCCAATTTAAATGCTGGAGAGCTGTTGAATTATGAAATTGGTCATGAATAGGAGGAAGGATGATAAATAGTGTAAAATATGTTCAGATAAAAAAAAATAATTGAAAAATATTCTTTATGTTCATGAAGATTACCAGAAGTGATTAATTTGTTATTGTGCTGACATAAACCCGTGAAAACGAGACCCCCGTTTCCATGCCAAACCTAGATGTTCACAGTAGTAATATATATAATCAAGGTTTAAGTATTACTTGATGAACTTTTTTGATAGTGGAGGAGGAAGGAATGTAGAACATGTACTATGATTTTATATAAAATAGAAAAAAAATATATATAAAAAATACAAAATCGAAAATTACCAAAAAAAAAATGTAAGTATGTTTATATCATTAGGAATGATGCACAATGTGACTTTTATTAATTTGTTTAGAAGTCAAGAAGTATTTTGAGGGCTGATTTTTTTATTATCTGAAGTGAAGTTTTTACAGATGATTGATTGTATATAAATATCAGTTTCAAATGTGAAGATTTGATCACATGTGAAAAAGTATATAGTTTTATTGGAAAATTATGGAGATGATTAAAAGTACATTTTCAAGTTGATGTACATTTGAAAACGGATGTTGTAAATAACTTATTTCTCTTATGTGGTTTTAAGGAAAAAATTTCAGTATATTGCACCATAAGAAATATAGTTCCCCGTGAAAACGGGCCAACCCTATTTCGAACCTATAATACTTATGAAACAGTAAATGGGAAGTTATGACCGATTGGTGAGAATTGTCTCGCTAGATTTATTGATTACTGACAATAGAAAAAGGGCCTACGCCAAGGCAAGATGCTAATATTGTATATAATTTTATAAAGCAGTGAATTTTTGTGTGCACTGCAGAATTTTGTATGTATAAAGGATACGTATTCGTCTCCCTGACTGGCCGGTCGAAATTTTATCTAAATACATTAGGTTCTTTTATTCAAATATTGAAACCGAATAGTGGAAATTTCGTTTTCAAAATGTAAATGGATATTTTAATATAGTCATTATTGAATTCAACATATGGATATCTGTAGGAAACTGCTTATTTGAATACGATGTTCATACTAGTGGATTTGAATTTTACAAATATCCCGTATTAGCGGGCTATATTAAAAATATGTATTAATACGTCTTATGGTGGACAAGGAATGTGATGAGGGAGATGTATCTATTCAACGGTGGATTAATAATGGTGGACATACTTCAGCTTACAATATTTTTGAATGGAGTAACAATTTTCATGGGTAAAGTTAAATTCTAAATATAGGGCAACGGTGGGAACATCCACGACGACCCTCTGTCCGTATTGTTGATGGCAACATTATCATAATCTATGGAGAAGATTATAACTATTTAATCTGTAGTACAACGTTTTATATTTATGATGAAACTTTCTGTGTTTAACTATGATAAAAGGTAGGTATTTCCCGTTTTCCCGTTTTTGCGGGCTGATTAACTTATAAACCTTCTTTATGAAATAGTGTGGAAAAACTGCTTTGGAAAATAACCGCATGAAAAAAATTCTGGAATTCAGTGTATCTTATTTGTAATTTTTTTATGGCAATTAAGGATTCGGGAGAATCCCTCATTTGTTAAGAGGGGGGAGTGTTGTAAGTGTAGAAATGGGACTATATTTCCAGCGGACTAATAACTGACGACGAACCAGACAGAATGGAGTGATGCGGCAGAAGAATTACCTGCTCGGAGTGATATGAGAGAAAACGCACGAGATTTGAAGTGCAGTTGTCTAGAAGCAGCCGAGCTGTGATGTTGTAGTCGAGACACCTCTCTAGCGTAACCTGCGTGCCTGAGCCCACAGCAGCACTTTAGGTAAGATTAGGGTTAACATGCTATACTATTAATTTAAGTAGATGTTGTAAGATATTGCCATGTTTTAAAACTGTTATCGTTACGTACGCCAAATTCTATAAAAATAAGCTTATTTAAATCATTTCGAACATACTGACAGATTATGCAGATCAACAGATAAGATTGATTCGTCAGAGTTTAACGTTCACTGAAAAATATTTCAGCTTTATCAGTACGAGAACCAAGTTAATATATTAAAAAAATTCTAAATAAAGGAAGAGGGGAATAAAGTTGGAAGGGACATTTCACAACCGGGACAAAGAGTTTTGATTGCCACTGGAATAGGGAAGAATGGGTAGGGGCAGGAAATTTAGCCAGTGAGTCAGTTCGCCTTCGAAAAATGTATTGAAATGGTCTTTATAGCCGACCCCCATCTCCCCGGAAACCTATCCAGGTGCTGGGCTCATATATTAGAAAGGGCTATAACCATTAATGTTAATTTGGTAGGCCTAATATCTTGCCGAATTCTAGTGTTTCAATCCCATTATTTACTAAAGTTGTACCAAAAAAGTCCTTTTACATAATTTTGTCCACGGAAATAAGTCTGTCTATCCGAGTTGAGTATCCTATTTGTTAATCTTTTCTATCAACCAATGTAGTATCTGCTTTAATTCAAGCCGTGTCAATTTCTTTTTGTATCCAAAAGATCTGAAATAGGGTCAAAGGAAAGCATATTGTAATAGTTATATCGAAAAATTAAAGAACAAAACAAGCAACTTGTTGCAAGCTGTCGCCCAATGTTAATACAAACCAAGAACCTTTATAGGAGTTAATCTCCAAATCAGTTTTGCGATGCGACTTATTCAAACATTAGAGAGACTAAAATTATTTTCACTGTTATTAAGCGTTTTTTTCCTTTTTGGAAGTAAGTACGTCTACAGAGCTAGGAAGACGCATTTCAAGGTGGCTGCAAGGGAAATAATCCGCCAAATTCGAAGCCTGGTCTGGAACCTTCGTTGACAAAGTCCCGTTGTATGAAGTAGATAATTCTCGATAAAATAGCAAACTTTTGTGTATGTAAAGAAATAAAAAAATTCTGTCCTTATCCAATTGCTCCTTTTTTCTTCTTGTGGCAATCAAAATCATTATGTTTGGCCACAAAAGGGCTGTACCCAATATTGTTATATGGGTAGGCATAAATATATGTCTTACGGATCTCTAGTCCTTCAATCCGCTTATTCCGATTTACTTGAGTTGTACCCCTGATGAAAGTGAGTAGTCCTTTTATATAATTTTGTCCATGGAAATAACTCTATCCGAGTTGAGTAAAAGGGAACGTCCCGTCTTTGCTGGGTAGTCAATAAATACTCTGGAAAACATTGCCTCGAACGATTTTAGACAAACTTTGTGAAGAAACACCATGAAACTCAACGGGGAGTCGTAAAGAATGCTTAATTCATACCACTACCCAATTCTCCCCTTCTTTTAGTTGTTTCCCCGGTTGTTTCTTCCACCATATTTTTTTTTCTTCATAGACGATTAATATTTTGAATATATTTGCCACTCACTGATGTAATGACTTTCAATTTAGCACACAACTGGAGATTTACAGTATTCATATAGACCAGAAATTGATTGCTCCATCGGCAAGGACAATTTGGAATTTGGCATGCATCACCGCTAATTTATAGTAGCAGGTTTGCGGCTGTCCTAAGTCAGGAAATTTATTAAGCATTTGTGTGTCTTGTCTGTTTTCTAGTTAGTTCACTTTATGTCTATGGGAGTCTAGGATGATGTTTATTTCGCTGAACTTGATTACTCTTTATTTAGGGGCCAACTCCTACCTGCCGTTGGGTGTGGGGTTCCCCACCGTTCACTGAAGATCTTATGGTGGCTTTGAATTGTTATTACTCCCCTTTGGGTCGTTGTGTCTTTGACACATTCCCCATTTCCCTTCTTTTTCCTATATTGTGTAGTTGAAGGCGAAAATGTGGTTAAGGGGGCGCTGAGAATTAACTGTATATCTAGCCCATTAAATAAATAAAAGCTTATATATTGTCTAATAAAAGCAAGCTTTAAATTGACGTGAAGTGTCCAAAACATTTGCAACATGAAAACTGTAGACTATATTTTATATTTGATGAAAAACAAATAACCTGGAAACGGAGACGGATTAGTATGTGAAGAAGGCCTAATGGATGGGATCAAGTACAAAACTTACATTACCACCCATCTTAGGAGATCTGTGATTTAAAAACTCTGACTCAATGATAAACAATCCTTATAGATCTGTTTATTTTACATGTAAACGAATAAGTATGAATACAAAAAAAATATACAGAGATGTATTATTCGATAGTCGAAACAATTGTCAATTTTTAAAATGAAAAGTTATGATTCTATGAACAATACATTTGTGACTGTAAATAATAATCCTGCAAAAAAGCCTACTCCACCTCCCGGTTTTACAAGTAAATGTCTCTGAATTTAAAAAAATATAATGTCGTTGAATTTATAAAATATAATGTCGCTGAATTTATAAGTTTTTTGTCACTGAAATGAAAAAAAGTGCGAAATGTCGCTGAATTTATCATCTCCGAACTATTGGTCAAGTTCTGTACGTTTTCTTCTAATCCTGGTAATGCACTACAAAATGAGCAACAGAATGCTATTTCTTCTTCAATAGACATTATCCGAGTTCTGGTATTAGGTTCTTCTAGACCACTTTTCAACACGTAACAGTACGTCACATCATAAAGCCTAAAACGTCTTGAAATTATGTTTTTGAAGTACATCCTTGGCCACATGGGGTGGACATAATTGTGACGTAGGGCGGACAAACAACGACTGGTGATTCTTAATACCAGAACTCGGATATGGTCTATTTATTAAATGGAAAAGCATATTACGTATGGGACAGCTCTGTTTCGGAATTTGAAAGTTCAACTTTGTCATGATGTTTATGACAAGAAAACCATATTTACTTAAATTTTGAAATTCTTCACACTAAACAGATATCGTTTCCAATGAATTAATGGCAAAACATTCTTTCGAATCACTTGAATATATTTTTATATAAATTCTAAAAAAGTATATACATTGTAATTCAATTGTTGTTTTAATTACACACTGCCACTCTTTATCAAATGAGAAATAGTTAAAAGCTTTTTCATGCAACACGCATGTTATATTTATCAAAATAATCTGCAGTAATTTCTCTATTCTGAGAGTCATTTTTATATAAATAAAAAAAAACTATAGTGCAGCTCTGAAATTATGGGAACAATTAATGTGGCCGGTCATTTTCTTAAATTTTCATCATTTTTTTGTTATTCTGAAACTGATATTTTCCAAGCGAGTTGTATTACATACCCAAATGTTATTTATGTTTTAGATCCTTCAGAAAACTATGTTTTATTATTATTTTTATTTACAAGACTCTTTTATTTAAAAAAAATGATTTATTACATGTTTGACCTATAAAATGGGACCTTTATCATCCATAATTATAGATAAAAACTTGTCAATTGTGTCACATAGTCAAGTTCATAGGAAATGTAGGCTCCACTTTATCGCAAAGAACTATTTTTCTGCATTTGTCCGCAGACGACTGGACGGATTAGTAGGTAAAGATAAAAACTTGTCAATTGTGTCACACAATTAGGTGCTTAGGAAATGTAGGGTACATTTTATCAGTGATATACGCCTATAACTTTATTATTCTGTATTTGGCAGCAGACGATTAGACGGGTAAGTACCAAGGGTAAGTTTATGTACACATTAAAAACTCAATAAAAAATTACAAGGCACCAACTAAAACTTGAAAATTTAACTCTAAGCATGTTTATTTTAATTAAATACCAATAAAAAATAAAATTGTTTAGCCAACTTAAGGTCAAGTCGAAGTAATTGAACGCCATTTGGTGTTGTCTTTTGGTGACGTCCTTTCCTATTGTATGACGTTCATGGGAACGTAAAACACCTATGACGTTTCATATGATTTCCCAAAATTTTGTTTAACCACAGAAAGGATCTCCTCGAAGAGACAGTTTTTGTGATTTAAGGGTTACAAAAATTGCCATTTCTTAAAATAAAAAAAAAAATGAAGACATAATGAATGGATATGAAGGAAATGCACATGAGACAAAGTCTCTATAAATACATGGCACTGATAGCCAATGGAACAAAGCTTTCACCGTCGCATACAACAAAAATTAACAAAAAGATAGTCGCCATGTTTTTATAGAATATTGATACTTCTGGGAAAAGCTATATTGTCCGCTCCATATGTCAGAATGCACAGACCAAGAACTATACGACTTAAGAACACAGTGGTTTCTTTAAAAGACCTAAACACGATACACGCAGTACCTAATAAAACACCTTAACAAATCAAATTCGTGAACATCAAAAATCAATTGACAAACATTGGCATCTTATCTTTCCGCGGAAGGTTAAATGAGAATTGCTTTCTCTAGATATCATATTTTTATCAGTTTAATATGCAAACATTTGCATAGCATTGACGGTTGATGGATTAATGTTTGGGATTTTAGATATTTCTAAATAGAAAACGTTTCAGTAGATTTTCCAGTAGCTGTATAAGAGGAAGATGTTGCCAGTCATTTCAATATCACTCCATGTTGATCATACCTATTCCTCGCGACTTCTGAACTGTTCTTTTTTAAGTTGATATTCCTCAACTATTTGATGGTTTGGTTTTGAAAGGGTGAAATTTGAAAATTCGCAAAGAGGCACTCTTTGTAAATAAAGCGCAGACTTGAAATGGAAGCTGGTGTTTGAGGTTTAAAACTTTGAAGAATTTAAAATATTTGAAGATGGTTTCGTAGAGTTACTTTACTATTTTCAGAGATATAACTTTAAAGCAACGAAGACTCGAAAATCACAACTGCAACTTACTTCTTTGTTTGAATAATGAATGTATTGTCTGTCCTTTTTTGTACTCGTACTATCTAAATATACGCGTTTGGTCCAGCTCGTAGCAGACAGTACATGTATACTCATACGGTCCAACCTTACGCGTATGGTCAGACCGTACGCGTACGGTCGGAACATACGAGTATACGCATACGGTCCGGACCGTACACGTACGGTCTAAATACGCGTATGGTCTGGAACATCTGTACAACGCCGCTTTCGGGAGAAACACATATTACATTAAATTAAAAAATGAAGGTACAGTATAAAAATGCCTTTTCAATTTTCCCCCATCATTATCATTCAAATTATCTGGAAATCATCAAGTCCAGAAATTCGGGGGGGAAATGACGAAAGTCTTTGTATTCTTTTGGAAACCCTTAACATCATTTAAAATGTAAATTTTGCTGATTCTCGAATAAAAACAGCCAGGTGTACTGTGTGAAAGGCAAAATTATATCGAATGAATGCTTCAAGAGCAAAGTATGTTTTTTTTGCCGAAATTGCAATGAACTTTTTCTGTTAGCTAAAAAAGTTTATGCAATTATTGCAAAAATGCAACTATATTTGTAACATTGTTGTAAATAGCAATGATAGCATTCAAACACAATTTCCTTTGTTTGGGTTCTAGTGCTGCTGATTAGGAATTAATTTCCGAAATTGCCATACAGCTGATTAAAATTATTACAGTTGGAGTTAACATATGCGTTATGGTCTCATGTTCATTTACTCCATATCCTTTCGTAAAATATACAATATTCGCAATAGGTCATGCGCTGCCATCGGATCCAGGCTTAGAAAATGGGGTCTTTCGATGGGATTCCAATTGATTGTTTTCACATATATTCTGCACGAAATTTAAAATATTTCCAGAAAAAAAGGGGGGGGGGTTTCAGTCTCTAGAACCCTCCCTGATGATCCGCCAATGTGCGCTTAATAGTTTAAATGCGAGAGTTATTGTGTGTATTTGTTTCATTAATTTAATCGCAATTCAGTATTATAAAATCTAACCGACTAACGCATGATTTTACCGGGCGAATAATGAATTTAGATAATGTGACATATATGTTTATATTTAGTGCCATAAAAGTACTTCTCCGTGAGAAACAACTAACTTAAATTGGTCAATTTTAAGGTAATTAAAGTCTGTAAAAATAACATCTCTTTTGTTCATTGCATGATTTAATACAACCAAATGAGCATTGTCAATGGAAAAAAACTAAAACTGGTGTAAATAATGAAGAAACGCATTGCAGTTCCAAGTCTACTTATTTTCACAATACGTTAAAGACTTCTGCTAGGATACTGTGTGCGCAACTCCCTCTATCCGAATTGACGTCGGCAAACGTGATCCTTGACGTTATGAAAAACTAGCATTTTTCTTCACAAGTTTCTTATCTTTGAATGCATTTATAGAAAAATCAAGCATGGTGCCTATCAATATTTTTATATTTTTAAAATGCTCAGAACTTCTGCAGTGTTGTGTTAGTTTTTCGAAAAACTGTAGGACGTATAACTATTTTTAAAACAACATTTTTCTGATTTTGTAGCCGTCAAACGCCCACTTTCCCTATATATTCATGGTAAATTTAGGTCAAACTAGAGGATTTTCAAACTACTGGAAAACGAAAACGAGTATGGGTTCCCCATTTTTTGTTTTCATATTTCAATGTATCTCAACATTAGCAATCATCATGCAAAAAATCAGAATTTTTAGGACATCGTCAATTACTTCGACTTGACCTTAAGTGATGTCTTCCCTACTTTTCTCAAGACGAAACATATGGTTTGTGGCACAAGGCACAAGAAATGTCCTTTACTGAAGGTGGGCGTCGTCATTTTCCACACTTGAACACAAGTAAAAGCCCAGATGCCCTAGGCATATTTTTTGGCTTTCCCCTGTGTAATGCTGAAAAAAAGCTCGCGTCTCAGTAATATTACATATTATAAGTAAAAATATACTTGGAAAGTGATATAAAAAATTGCAGACGCCATAAAAAGGGGGATAGTAGGTCATGACCCCACGTACATGTGGCATTGATAATTATTGAGCTTTGGATTCAATAAATTTTATTTGCTAATAATAGATAGTACTTTTATTGTTAGATACCGATATCCTAAATGAAAACTTCAATTAGGCAATTTTACACATGTAAAAAAAAGAAATAAATGAAATAAATAAATAAAATTAAATAATTTTTATAAGGAAAAAAAAGTTGTTTAATTACATAAGGTATTGTAGGGTTTCCATGTAGATTTATCGAAAATCAGCATTATCTTTTTCGTCTCCAATCGAATCTTAGATACTGAAGAAAATGACGTCATGTTTTTGACGCCCTGGTCAATCAAAATCGTGTCCATTTTGCCCATGATAGATTACTTTTGAAACAGACCTTAGGGACCGACCATTTAACTTGAAAAAGGGGGGGGGGGCTATGGTTTTTTTCTAAAAAAAATATTTTGGAGCCGATTTTATGTGAAAAAATATTTTGGCTGCCAAAATGATGAAAAAAAAATTTCTGAAGGAGGCTTACTGCCTAAAAAAATAATGTTAATTTAGAAAAAAAAATATTTTGTTGATACACGTGAAAAAAATAAACAAATTTTTTCGCACGAGGCGCGAAAAAATTTTTCTGTCCAGAAAAAAAACCATAACCCCCCTTTCAGGTTGAATGGTCGGTCCCTTACATGATTCTGTATGTTGAAGTTACAAAAGCGTAGAGAAAAGAGTCATTTTTAACTTTACGACAAGCGTAATGATTTCGACTTTCCAATAGTGAACTTCCCGTATTCCCACTTCTCCGGCATATGGCGTGTACATTTCACAACTCATTCGCTATTGCCGTGCCTGTAGTTTGTACAGCGATTTTGTCAACAGAGCGAAATTACTGTCTCAAAAACTTATACATCAAGGGTATGTTCAGTCACTGTTGCAATTGTCACTACAGAAGTTTTATGGTCGTCATAACGATATGACAGACCATTACAATGTGAACAGATATCTTTGGGTAGATCCAGAGTTTGTTATAGGACTGACTAACACCGACTGTGACAAAACCGGACTTTTCACTGGCAGTGTGACGGGTGCCACGCGTGAAGCAGATCATGCTTACCCTTCCGGAGCACCTGATGATACCTCAGTTTTTATAGGGGTTCACACTGCTAGTGCTTAAGTTTTGTAGCGTTCTTGTTAATTTTTGTTTATTTGTTTGTCTTTGTCATTCTGTCTCGGTTCGTGTTGCTGTGAATTGCCGTGATTTTGGATTTATGATTTTAGAATTTCCCCTTTCCTCGTTCTTGCTTCGGTATTCGTTTGCCGACGTATTTTAAAAGAAACTGTCGAAAAGTATAATAAATGTAGTCTGTTAGGTCTCATTCCTTTTTAAATGAATAAAAAATCTATTTTTATCTGTCTCTTTAGAATGTGGTCAGATTCGACAGCTCACACCCCATACTTTTATAAAAACAGAACTTTATCCGGTGAACAAAAAGTAAAAGTATATGATAGTACAGCTCCAACGTATTACAAGGTAATTGTATTATACAAGCATGGCAATGGCTCAATACATGGATTTATAGACCTGACTAGAGCACATTGAGAAAGGACACAGTCCTAGGTCATTATACTCTAATCCAGTAGTTATGTATTCACCGAAGTCGCCATTCTACAATTGTTTTATTATCTTATGACGTTATTCTTGTTTTTGGAAGCATGGAGTGTTAGATGTGTTGGCTTATTGAATATGTTGTAAACATTACGTTTCCAAAAATATTAAGGGACCGACCATTTAACCTGAAAGGGGGAGGTTATGTTTTTTTTTTTCTGGACAGAAATTTTTTTTCGCGCACAGTTTTGTGCGCGAAATTTTTTTTTTTTCACGTGTATCAACAAAATATTTTTTTTTCAAAATTAACATTATTTTTTGGGGCAGAATGCCTCCTTTTTCATCATTTTGGCAGCCAAAATATTTTTTTCACATAAAATCGGCTCCAAAATATTTTTTTTAGAAAAAAAAACATAGCCCTCCCCCCTTCAAGTTAAATGGTCCGTCCCTAAGTACTAGGTTTACACCATATTTACAGAACGTCATGTTACGTCAAATAAACCAATCGTAGAGCTCAAATAAATTCATAAAGTAATAAACATTATTTTAGAATAGATATTGGTTAGGTTGTCATGACAAAACAATGAGGCATACACAATCTTCTCGTAGCTAAATGTTGATGACTTCGAGACAAACACCAACTTAAGTTTTCATTTCAATTTAAATTTGCAATTCAATTGATTGCAAATCTTTGAAAAGCTATAAATAAGTGTAAATAACCATAATGTGCAGAACTTCATTGGACTTACAAATATGATATTTGTTAGTAGATATTTTGGCACATTTTAAGAAAATTGCAATTTAAAAGTAGGAGAATTTCAAAATCCCATGGGAAAATGCGTTTTCCCATGTGATTTCACTTTTTCCCATAGGATTTTGAAGTATTCCGAATAATAATCACATGGGAATTTTTCAAAATTGTAAAATCCCATGAGAAACAGCATTTTCCCATGAGATTTTGAAATTCTCATGTTTTTTTTTTAAATTGCTAAAGTAAGTGAGAACCGAACCGTCAATCCAAAACGAATAATCCAAGGACAATGGCAACATCAGAATAAAAAAAAAGAAACGGAGGCACAACATGAGTACGACACAGAAAAAAAAATGAAGATACACACACACACAAAGATGAACAACACGGACCCAATAAAAATCCATGGGTGAGATCAGGTGCACCGGTAGAGTAAGCATCTCCTGCTTGTTATAAGACACCCATCGTGTTGAACATGTCAAATCCAGTAGTAAAGTCAAATCCGGTAGAGGAAACAACAATTAAGCTTTAAAGGGAAAGATCTGTTGTCATTAGGGAAAATTCATCTTAATATATAGACTTCTAAATATGACTTTGTTAAGTCCGATGCGATTATGCACATATTGTATATTCACACTACTTCATAGCTCTAAAAAATGGTGGCACAAGATTGCAATCACTTAGATTGAAATAAGTTTAAATATTTGTGCGCTGTGATTCGTCATTTTGATGTCATATGACGTTCTGAAATAACGGTGTAAACCAGGTATTTCCATAAATAGTATATGAAGTTTTATATTTTGAATCAATTAGCATGGCATATTCGGTCAATTCATGAATTTATAGACCTGATTAAAGTATATTGACCTCGAGAACTGTGTCCTCGGTCAATATAAACTGATCGGATCTATAAATTCATGTATTGACCTCATTGCCATGCTATACTCGTATTTGTATATTATTGTATTGAGCTTTTCTGTTATGTTACTTTTACTTTTATTAAAGAATTGGCGTTATGTGCCGTTTAAATGTTATTTGTGTAGATATTAAAAAAAACAATTAAAAAAACAAAAAAAAAAAAAACCCCAAAAAACAAAAAAAAAACCGCGTATTCAGCAATATTTTAATTTTCGTCTAAAAATTAGAGAAAAAATTTTTACATGCAGACATTGCTGCCGTAATTTTGCTTTCGTCGTCCATTAACTTTTTACAACTATCTCCGCTTAAGGAAATGGTATCTTACTATACTCTACACTGAACAAATTTCCAAATGAATACCGAAGCAACAATTAATGGACATTTGGACTTCAAATTAAATTACTTGTTTGTAAAATTTAATATTCTCTCTAATCATTTCATATAATTAATACGTTTTAGAGCTTTAGTTTACATATAACTTAGTGCTAATATTACAAAATTAGTGAGTTTCGCTGTGTATCCTTTCGTTTTAAATAATTCAATATTGTTAGTAATATGTTTGTCGCGCTGGAAGCCGGGTGGAGTTATTTAATATCTTTGGACACTTATCTGTTGACATAATAAATGTTCTAATGATCTATAAATTGTTGTTTATTTGTGATTGTTATTTAGTATTTGATGTTGGGTGTTGAGGTGTCCAGATACCATAAAATAAAGTATATAATTTGGGTTTCCGTAGCTTTCTTATATAGCCGCAATTTACGGGGTTATATTTGGTGGAGAACCCGGGCTTACCGACCAAATAATAATTCCAGAATACACGGCGATATAAACATCACATACAGACAAAGAAAGATATAATAGTCGTGTTACGCTTAATTCTTTTTAACAATAATATCACCCCCGCTAATCTGGGAAATATCGGTCTATACTTGATTTACAGAACATAGAATACATATTATTTTATTTCCAAATTAGGTCCCCATGAGGGCATTTACAATCATGATTTGGTACAAACATACAAAATTAGACAATTTATAAACAAGCAATAATAATTTATCAATGATTAGAATTTGAGAGGTTCTTCACAAAGAAGGAACAAAATATGTGTTACAAAATAGCTCTTAATGTTTCCTCTAAGATGAAATAAAAATCCACACAAACAGATCTCGTCCTTTATGTCTGCATGCAAGGATAGTTATGTTACTCTTTCAAAACCTCATAACATTTGGAAGCAAGGTTTATTTTCAATGCTAGATCTTCTTGTACTCTTCAAAATATCATATCAAAAGATATTATAATTTCATAATAAGACAACTACACTTGTGATCAGCAATGCATTTTAGTTGAAAGCCAAAAGAGAAGATCAACGATTGGATTTTCTCACAATTATGACAAGCAATTAATTGCCTTTGGCAGTTTGAGATAACATTTGTCTTTGTCTCACTGAAAAACTTCTGCATCAAGGGTTTAGATATCATAAATTGATAAAAACATTCTCTAAATTTTATTATAAATACATTGACTTATTAAGAAAATTTGGTTCTACATGAAGAGCTCTTATACATCAGCGCTTTTCACATCCAAACTTCTATGGCAATGTCATTTACAAAGCGCATAAATTCAAAAATTGTCCATCAAAACTTATTAATCCGTTGATCAAACTTATTCATAAAAGATATAAATACAGCATTGTTGTTTAATCGTTACTTTTGGTTTTTGTTGGCAAAAATATTGATCATCTTCTAAATGCTTTACACCATAACTAAATTTAAACAATTTTTCATATTGGCAGTATTTGGCATTGCACAATATCATGTTCTTCTTTCATAATTGATAACGTTGATATACCAAATCTATTTAGAAGCATTTTAATTGAAGTTTCATATGTAAGAAGGCTTGATATCATAGTCAACGGAAATAATGTCCTTAGCTAGCTGTCAGTAACTGCGAGCATTTGTCCGGACAGTACCTTTGTGTATTGTCTTCGTGTTTTATGTACTTCATTGTAAGGGTACTCGTCTTGATAAGTTGGACTTTTTTCTAGTTTGATTTTTACTTTGAGTCTTTTTGTGTATTTATTTTTCAGCCATTCACCACACATAGGGGGAGGGTTTGGATCCAAGAATTCGAGTTTAACCCCACCGCAATGTTTTCGCCTGTCCCAAGTCAAGACTATGTTTGTGATTGGCTTGTCCGTGTCTTCTTATAAAATTTTAGTTTCTTGATATTTGGGTTATTGGATGTGGTTTGTTTCCATTGATTTATTCCCTTTTTTACCCTTTTGGGGCCATTTAGGGCTTGCTATATGGTGTGAGGTTCCTCACTGTGTTGAAGACCGTACGGTGACCACTAGATGCTTTGTTTTCGGTCGTTTAAACCCGGATATGGGATGTTGTCTCCTTGACATTTACCCCATTTCCTTTCTTTTTCATATTTTCTCACCTAGGGATCGAGATCCAATGAATTTTGGGGTGGGAAATTTTTCTGTCTGGCATCGTCTTTTTGACTGTCTTCTGACATGTCGGAAGCACGTGAAAAAACCAAAATGTCTTCCAGCACTTCAAATTTTCATGCGATTTATCAAGTATTGATTGTTGCCTGACAAATTTATATAACGAATGAATAAGTAATGTTTAACCGGTGATTTACCATGAAGTGGTAATGAAGAAATTTCTATTTAACCGGAGATTTAAAATTGCGTGCTAATTGTTGAGAACAAAGTTATCATCCAGCTTTGGTACAAATATGCTAATTGTGACGTCAAATTTTGTGATATTTCTTTATAAAAATAAAAGCTAAACAAAGTTTTGCAGCTTCTTTCAGAGCGTTAGGCGAGAAAAAAACCTCAGTAAAAGACAAAACATGCTGATTGAAAACCCTCAGACTGAGATATCTTTTATCCATTCTCGACAAGCCTCGGAATTGATATGACATATTAGCATTCGGGTTCGAGTTCTGCCCATCTCGACTTTTCTGTTTAGGTAGATATTAGATTCCATAAATGACAGTTTTTGTGTTGTGTAAGACAGCCCATAGAATACAGGGTCGTGTGAAGCTTTCTTACACTGATAATCCAACGTTGAGTTTTGTTTGACTTGATAGCTGATACCATAATAAACTGCATGAATGATTTGACATAATTATTAAAAATTCCACAGTTTTACTTTTTTTACATTGATCGTTTCCGACGGGATAAGACGGAGTTTCTCACATTCATTGAAGTTATTCCTAATCTTTAATTTGGTCATGTATAAGAACCTATTAATTGGTCACTTGTGTGAGAAATTCTACGTCTTTTACCCTCTTTTCACTCGTGAACAGTCCTAATTTCTCACACTCATTGAAGATATCCTTCTTTTTAATTATGATTTGGAATAGGAACCTATTAGTTTCAACCTACTAATGAGATCAGAATTTTACGCGAAACTTTATCGACGTCATGGTTACTTGCTAAGACATGGTGGACGTCCTATGTTGGGTTTAAGAGGGCAGCGAAACGAGAGGAAAAGACATAAAAGTTTTCAAACGAGTGAAAGTAATTTGATTAAATTCAAAACCATTTTCTTTCGTAAAATACGTAAAGACTGGTGTGAGCAACCTCGCCTCTATTCGATTGTACTTAACATTTTGACATCAGATTTTTTTCATTACGATTGGTGATTGCTACTTTTATTGTATCACAAGAATCAACACACATCTAATTGGTCAATTACCTATGGAAGATGAGTTCACTTCCATGGGTCATCTTCCATTGTAAACTCCATATCCTTTTATTCACCACTGTTTACAGTAGATGAGGAATTTCTTACATGGGTGATAGGTATCTCGAACTTTGATTTTATCGAATGTTAGTATATTTTTGTATGTGTAAAATATGATTTTTAATTTCTAGAAACTATTTATTGTATGAGCAATGTCTCCACTTTTTGGATACTTTCCACTGGCACCTGAATCGGATTTCAGGGGCTCAGGCTACAGAGCTGCCGGGCACGTCCCAACTGGTAGATAGGGGATTGCCCTGTTTCTGCAGAGTAGTCAGGTCATTATACGGACGCGAACAATTGTTGCCAACCGATGTGGAGAAACGCCTCGCTCCATGCAGTATAAAGACCCCTTCTATATTTTCTAAGGCGAGCAGAATCACTGGATCTCGTATAGAAGGCTACATTTCCTGCCCCTATCCATTTCCCATTTCCAGTGGCATTAAAACCTCGTTTCCCCGGTTGCACGTGAGCTTGGATAACCTGGGTCTTCACATTGCGATAATTGTCATTTACGGAAGAAATGAAATCTCACATTACTAAAATTTAGAATGTTATGTTTTAAATAGGGATGGCAACGAGTACTCGAATACTCGAGTACTCGTTTAGAAGGCGAGTACTCGAGTACAATTTTTGTACTCGAGTACTCGGCTTATTTTAAAATTCACGGATATTTTCTAAATTTAGTAATGTATTTTAAGTTTCTTCTCTTATATATTCATTGTTGATTTATAGCACCTCATATGCATTTGCCTGATATTTCTGTATTCCCTGCCATGTATACCGCAGTTACTATTATTCTTTTTTCGTTTCTCTGAAATTTGCTTATCAAATCATTAATTTTAAATCAAAGGAAGTTCCCAAAATTCAACCTGTAGCAAATCACCTCTTGATACTTATTGTCTTGTTTTATTCGGTGAAATATATTAAAAAAACATTCTTCCAAACCTTTTTAGAGGATTCAAATTCATACTATAAATATTTTGAAACATGTCCATTAAGTTATAGGACAGGCGAAACTGAAGAAAACTTTTAATTGACAGAACAGGCAACGTTGATTTGTTGAATCAGAAAGGCCCCATTAACATAATTAAAATTAGGTCAAAGCAAATTTCTACAATACAAGCCATTAGTCGATTGTTTACCAATTAGTGTTTGATTTTTTGATATATACAAGAGGTGATTAATCTTAGTACCCATTCAAATTAACAATGTTTTTAAGAAAACAAAACAAGCCAGAAAGGTTTCATTGAAAGCCAAGAAAACCTACGTTGCAGGTTCTCGTTCCACATTAAACAAATGATGGCTATACATGATCAATTACATGTACAATGACCCGAGTACTCGAGTACTCGCGAGTATTTGTACCGAGTACTCGAGTATTGAATTCGAGACATTTTGCCATCCCTAGTTTTAAAAGATGGGAAGATCCGTGTTGGCCTTTTCTTTCGTTTAAAGATTATAATGCGCATACCCTAGATAGTTCCAACCTAACGAAGCAAGCAAGTCTCGTTTTAAGTGTCTTCATCAACAGAGTACATCAAGCCATGCTTACACTGCGCCCCAAAAGTGTGCCGAGATCGCCAGCAAGTACTTTCCTTGTAACAGAGAAACTATTCTTGATGTTGGTTGTGGACCTGGACAAGCAGCAGATGAGGTTAGTTTATATACACTTTGCTTATTAAACTAAAAAAATCTAAAGAAAAATGAAACGTTATAGCCTGGACAAGAAAGCAATAATATGATCTTTCGGTAAAAAGTTCAAGATTAGAGTCGCCAACCATGATACATGACACAACATATCTTGAATTGATCTATCAACCTGCAAATTACCAAATGCCTACCACAAAGACACAAAACTTTATAGCAATGACATAACTTTGTCAGTTGAAAAAACAATAAATTAACAATAACTGTTAATGTCCAAAATTTACACCCGCTGAGCCAGAAGTTTGCCGAACTTGAATATTAACACCCGCTCTGACCGAAGTTTAACGATGATTATTCAAAACAAACATGTGGCATGTGTTATTGATTTTTTTATGTTATGAATAGTGATTAGAATTCTGTTAAAATTTTTGCTGTTTTTTACACTTGAATAATTCGGCATTCAGTATGATAAAATACATATTGCCCTTGGATGAAAATGCTAGAGTAGATTAACCCAGTAGGTAAAAATTATCACTCGACACAGAGTCGAGGGAGGGTGATAAATTTTTCACCGAGTGTGTTAATCTACCCTAACATGTTCATCCCTGGGCAATATGTTAATAATAACACACTACTGTCCTTAAATAAAACAACATTGTCTCCTTATAAAGTGACAGATCGTGTAAGAAAAAAACTTGTTTCCTAATAAGGCGACAAATCGTACTTACAATGACAAAATGGTGTTGCGACAAATCGTGCTTACAATGACAGTAGTATTATATTTGAGCGAGTCTAGCGCCTCGCTCAAATATAATACTACTACTCGTAGTGCAACCCCAAAAAATTTTTTGACCCCCAAAAAATACCCTCATTTCAAGTAAAAAAGCCTTAAATTTCACAATAGAAAGAAAAACAACCATAAGAAGAAAAGAGTTACACAGAAAAAGTGATAAAAAAATTAAATAGCCGGGAGTACACCGAATGAAAAATTCTCTTGCGGGTCTAACACAATAAACAAAACACCCGGGAGTACACCGAATTGAAAACTATTGCGGGTCTTACACAGTAAAAAAAACACACCCGGGAGTACACCGAAGGAAAAAGAGTTACACAGGAAAAAGTGAGACAAAAAATAGCCGGGAGTACAGGGATGAAGAGATGTGATAAAAAAATCTAAAATTTAGTCATCTGTAATTCTTCTTCATAAAAAGAACCTATATTTTCTTCATTTTTTAAATCTTTTTTTTATAAGTAATAGGGTTTGTATTTAAAACTTTTTCAATTACAAATATTTCTCTTCTCCAACGAGTTGTATAACCCTTTTCAAAATAACGTTTCTTTTTTGTTATTCTTACTCTATCTCCTACTTTAAATTTAGGTTTTTTATTTTTTTCTTCTTTTTCTGGATTTAAATTTTTATACACTGTTAATTGGTTTTTAGATTTACTTGCTTCAATGGGTGTCATTTTAATTGAAGAATGCATTGTATTATTATAATTTTTAACTTATCTATCCAATACATCATAATATTTAAATGTTCCAGTGGCAGTAAAATATTTAAACATATATTGTTTCATTATTCCTATCCAGCGTTCAACTACACTGCTTTTTTCTTCATTTTCAGTTGAATATAACTTTATGTTATTATCTTTTAACAATTCTTTTACTTGTCGATTATAAAATTCAGAGCCTTTGTCAGACCAACATACATTGGTTTTCTTTCTTGAAATAATGTTTTAAATGCTTCACTTACTGTCACACCTGTTTTATTTTTCAATGGAATTAACCAACCATATTCACTAAATACATCTATAACTGCTAACAAATATTTATAGTGTTTATTTTGTTTTGAATATTTTTGCATATCTACCAAATCAACTGCCCATGTCTGATCAGCAGAATGAACATAAACACGTCTTTAAGGAAAAACACTTACAACTCTGCGATGTAATTCATCTGCTAATCTATTTGTTAGATTTGTAAACACCATGAGGATGTCTGGTGTTCTAGGACCAAGACATGTAAAAGCATTTAATAAATATACTACTAACTATGATAGTAGAAATAGAATAATAGATAAAAATGAAATGAAAGAATCTTTAAAAATATTAAAGAATGGAGGAAACTTAAACGATTTCTTATTAGAAAAATATTTAATATATCTTGATGCAAATAATTTATATGGTTGGGCAATGTCACAAAAATTACCAACAAAAGATTTTAAATGGGAAAAAGATCCTAAGTACTATAAAAATATTCCAAAAGGAAAAGGATGTTTAATTGAATGTGACTTAGAATATACAAATGAATGTAAAAAGAAAACATATAAATATCCTTTAGCACCGGAAAAAATGAAAATAGATAAAGAAGAATTATCTCCTTATCAGTTAAAATTATTAAAAGATAAACCATTAGGTAAAGAAGAAAAACTTTCCTTAACATTAAAAGATAAAAATAAATATATTATTCATCATTCTATTTTGAAAGAATATATTAAACTTGGTTAAAAGTAACAAACGTATATAGAACTATTTCTTTTAAAGAATCAAATTGGTTAGCAAAGTATATTAATTTTAATACTGAGCAAAGAACTAAATCAAAATCTGCTTTTGAAAAAGATCTATGGAAACTTATGAATAATAGTTTCTACGGGAAAACATTGGAAAACATCAGAGGAAGAAGTAAGATTTAATTACTGATAAGAAAGAAGTAAAAAAAATATATAAATAAACCAAATTGTAAAGACTCAATAATATTTAATGATAACTTTGTTGCAATTAAATATAAAGTTACTTCTGTTACCTTTAATAAACCTATTTATTTAGGACAGGCTATATTAGATTACTCAAAACAATTAATGTATAACTTTTATTATAATGTTGTTAATAAATTATGGGAAAAGAACGAATTAGTTGCGAGCGATACAGATTCTATATTCTTAAGTGTTAAAACTAAAGATATTTATGAAGATATGAAAAAAATAATAGATGAATTAGATACATCGGATTATCCTAAAGATCGCCCTTTATATTCAGAAAAAAATAAAAAAGTAATTGGCAAATTTAAAGATGAACTTAATTCAAAAATTATGAATGAAATAGTTTTTTTAAGAAGTAAAGCATATTCTTTTACGTTAACAGATTTAAGTGAAAAAAAGAAATTAAAAGGAATTGGAAAAACTACGATAAAGAAAGATATTAAATTTGATGATTATAAAGATTGTCTATTTAATAATACTAATAATAAACCTAAAATGAATAAAATGTATACATTAAACTCTAATAAACATGAAATGTATGTTAATGAAATAAATAAAATAAGTATGACTCCATTTGATGATAAGAGATTTATCTTAGATAATGGAATAGATACACAACCTTATGGTTTTAATTTATTTTAATTTCCAAGCAACAAAACCAGTTAATGCCATACCTCCTATAACAAATGCAATCTCTCTTTTTTTCTGACCTTCTGATGGAGTATAAAAATCACTTAATACTGGTTTAAGATCTAAAACTGAATTTGAAGGCAAATTTAATTGTTTACCAGTAACATTATAATATTCTCGCATAGCTTGATCAACATCATCAAAAGTTTGAACAGCATGATTTTCTTTTTTTAATTGTTCATTAATATAATCTAATCTTTGAATTCGTCTTTTATTCCATTCTTCTGTCGCTTTTTCTAATTTTTCTATTGCTTTATCATGTCTTATTTTTTCTTCATTTGCATCACTACCCATATGTGAAAATAAATAATTACTACCAGAAAATGCCAAAGCGTTTGTTATTGCCCCACCAAGCATCATTACTAAAGCACTTGCCATTTTTAAGAAAATAAAATTTACTTCATAAGATCAGCAGGTATAATGCCTTGCTTAATCAACATGACTTTTGTTGCCATTGCAAGCAATATATCAATGGATAACATAAAAATATCATTCATGTTAAAATCTACTTTTGGTGCTGACCTTCTAAATACTTTTTACCTATTTCTGCATATCCAACTGTTAAAAATGTTCCACTCCAGCATGATATAACATTTTTGCTATTTGTTATCCGTCTTTTGGTGTTGCCATTTTTATATATTAAATTTTTAATTTTTTAAATTTTTAATTCTTCTATTTCTTTTTTTAATTCTTCCGTTTCTTTTTCAAATTTATCATGTTTTATTTTTTCTTCCGTTTCTTCTTTTATTTCTTTTTTTTATTCTTCTTTTATTTCTTTTTTATATAATTCACATAATATTAAAAAACTATTTATAATTCCTAAAGATAACGCTGAAAAAATTAACACGTCTATAATTGAATTTATTTTTTCTGTTTTTCCCATTTTAAAAAAAATAAAATTAGTTAATTTCAAACGGGTCAATTTCTTTTTTTTTGTTTTTTTAAAGGAATTTGCTCGCTTGGTTTTTCTTTACCAAACATGACTTCTCTAATCATTTTTTCTGGTTTTTCTCTTTGTTTATAAAAAAAAAACAACCCCAATCCACCTACTACCCCAATTGATAAACATAATGTTAATATGTAATTTTTGTTCCAATTTTGTTTGTTTGTTGGACATAGATGATGAAAAGAATCCGTAGATTTATCATCTTTTGCTATTTGAAGTGAACCTCTCCGCTCACCAGCTTGTTTTAATTCTATGTTTTCTTTTTTTAATTTTTCTGCTTCTTTTCTTTTTAATTCATTTTTTAGCTTTCTTGCTTCTACACCTTTTCTACCAGCGGCTACTCGTTTTGGATTTTTTTGTTGAGGTTTTTTAGATTCTTTTATTTCTTCTTTAGTTTCTTCTTGTTCAAAATTTTCACTCGTCATTTTTTATGTCAATATTTTCGTCTTTTTTTTGGAAATCAATATGTCTTGCTGTTGTTAACATTGCAGTAAAAGGAGCAAGATACATTCCATATCTATAATACAGTTCACAACATACATTAGTTAAAGCGTGATTGATAAAAGGATCTTCCCCTAAATCTTGCATTAAATTTGATGGATTAACAGCATTAAAGTACTTTGATACACCCATAACATATAAATTAATAAAAGAGTTTTCTAATGTCTTGGTCTTACTAGCCCCTAATCTTGCTTCATATTTACAATATAATTTATGTATTTGTTCTGGTGTCATTGTATCAATTTCTGACAATTGTAATTCTTTACCCAGATATTGCTTACTACCCCCACCAGCAACAACGGCTGATAATCGTTCACGTTTTTTTTTCTTGTTTGTCATTATCATCAATATCTATGTTTTCAATATTTCTAAAACTTTGCTCATTTGAAAATTCTTAAACGTTCATTTTATATATTTTATTTTTGAGTTTTAAAAAATTAAATACAACATATCCAACTAATAATAAGACTGCAGTGTTTGTTATAATTGTTAGTATTTCTAATAGCATTGCTTTTTTATTGCTATTTTTTTCAACATTACTTAAGCATTTCTTAAGCATTACTTAAGCATTACTTAAGCATTTCTTGAGCATTACTTAAGCATTTCTTAAGCATTAGTTTTTTTCTTATTTGGAAATACTAAATCATAAGCATGATATTTAGTTTTTTTATTATTTCCACATGGTTTAAAACCGAGTTGTCTTACATAAAAAGGAGTATCTTTGTTTTCTATCTTTTCAGCAAGATGAGAAGGACACCAAACTTCACCATTATTTTCGACAGATAAAATTACACTCTTACCAAAACTTGTGTTAACATATTTATAATCAGTGATTTTGTAAATTTTATCAATTTCTAAGTCGGTCCATTTTTGTGTATTGTGATCTTTTTGTTTTTTAACAATCTATCAAATTCTTCTCTCTTCATTTTTGAAGAAATAAAATTTAATAAACTATTCGCTGGCTTAATCAAGTAACCAATAACCAGTAGGTTGATCTGTTTTTAATATTAATTTACGATGTTTCTTTTTTTTTTAAGTTCTTCCTTTATTCTTTGTCTTTCTTCCAAAGTAGGAATAACATCATGTGCTCTTAAACAATTATAAAAACTGTCTCTGTCTTGTGTGTAAAACATACATAACCATTTTGTTTGTTCTCTTAAATCTTTTAGCACATAATTATATCTCTGTGAAATGACCCAGACCGATTGTTCTGCGTGTCTTCCTGAAAATGCAAGTTCAGATAGCATATCACTTCTCTTTTTTAATTGTTTTGTTGCACTGCAGTCATCTATAATATATAATGTTGGTTTTCCTGCATATTTGTTAAAGAACATTCTTAATAGTTCTTGTAGCTTTTCTTCTCCGTTTTTACAAATAGGATTGACAATTATTAAATTTTTTGCTTTTGGTTTTCTAACATCACCAATCCACTCACGATTTTTTAGCCTTGTTCCATTGAATAGTTGGACAAAGTAAAACAATATAATTAAACACTTGACGATATTCTGTTTCTAACAAATCAAGAACAAACTCTTTTTTTACCACAACCGGTCTGACCACAAATAATTGCACAATGAGGATATTTTGGTAATTCCATTTTTAAAGGGAAAACCCGCACTTAATAAATAAAATTAAATAAAAAAATTAAAGGGTTGTACTTAATAATAAATAACTTCTTTAAATCTTCCATCTTCAAAATTAATTTGTGCGTCTTGTATGACAAAAATATAAACATTTATCGGTTTATCAGCTGCTCCTGCTGTTTTTGTTATTTGAATTGTAATACCTTCGGATGCATTTTTGATTCTTCTACCAGAACCGTGTAGTGAGTTATCATCTGTTGAACGCAAATCTAACCATAAAGCATAATTAGTTGTTAAGTATTTTTCTATTGTTGTATCAGATATACATCCATCTTTAAAAACTGCGTCTGTTATTTTATTTCTATTTGAAGTAAGAGCAAAGAATCTATTTATTTCATCCCATTGTTGATATGCTTTCATTCCTTGACTGTATAATTGATTTGGAACACCTTCTATTGTCATTTCTACGTTTGTTATTTTAGGGTTATAATAAGTTTCAGTGCTTGTTCTTTCGGGGTCTTCAAACAACATTAGAATACCTTTCATACTTTTAGCTGGAACATTTAGATTAATATTCCACAATGTATCTTTTTTGTTTTTGGTTATTTTTCTATGTCTTAATATCCTGTCATATAAGATAACCATTTTACCATCAACTTCCTGTCTTATCTGTCTTGCTAATTTAGTGTCAGAAACCATATCAAATTCTAAACAAATGTTTTTTATTGTATAACTTGAAGATGAATCTGTTGATTTGATGACATTACTATAATTATTAAATGTAAGTTCATATTCAAGTCTATCACCAAGACCTGATTGATAAAAAGGCATGTGCGTTTCTAATATTTCAAAGTCAAGTGGAATGCAAAATCTTGAACCATGGGCTGTTGCAATTGCTTGATCTCCTATATTTGTTGTTGCATCATCTGATCCAACTCTTTGTTTGAACATATTTGTAGTACCAATACCTTGGTATACCATATTTTGACGTTCTTTTGTAGTTTTGCACAAATCAACATATCAATGATAAATATCACTATCATCAATTGACATAATTTCATTACCACTTATTCTAATTGTTGTTTTTTAACTATTGCCCTTCCTATATTTTGATATATAGTTGCATTATCGTCTGTAGATTTGAGTTCTATTTCGAAAGCTAACCTAGTTGTTCCGGGCACAATAACATCATTACTACTTAAATTAGGAAATCTAACTAATAACTGTTGATTTTGATCAATAGTTGAAGGATTATTAGTTATTACAACACTTTGACGAATACCTTTCACACCAAATTGTTCTCTTAATTTTCTGTAAGGATTTAATTTTTCTCCGTAAGCCTCCATTTTATAAGGTATAAAAATAGTGTTTATAAAAATAATTCAATTACCGCTGATACTAGAGTATTGATACATAAAGGACTATCACTCTTACTCATAAAACTTATTCTATCTCCAGCCTTAACATTTAAAGGTTTATCAAAGTTTTTATAATTATGATAATCATAAACAGAATCGTCTAATTCTATTCCATCAAAAGTTAATTTATCATTAACACTCACCATGACAGTTAAACCATCTTTTCCTGTTTTTAGACTTATTAAACTAAGACCTAATAATTGACCTGGATAATTTATAACATATTAACTACCACCAGTACCAAAATTAACATTTGATTCAACTTTGATGGGCCATTAATCCCAGCGAATATACATATTGTGTTTCTGTCTGGTATATTTATAATTTTGTTATATAATAAATTATAATTAATTTCGATTACTTGAAGCTCGTTCCTCATTTTTAATATTTCCGATGCATCTACATGTTTTTTTTTAACTCCAAATATACTCTTTTTTAATAGGTAAATTATTAGCAAAGCGGTACTCTTAAATAATTTCTAAAACACAATTAATTGGTAAACTATTACTTCTTTTTTTATTATACTCATCTCTAATTTCTAATTTAAATTCTGTTATAACATCATTTACTAAACATTTATATTCTGGATGCTCAAATCTCGCTGTTATAACATCTCCAAACTCTTTTTTCTCAACTGGAATAACAGCCAATAATGTACTCGGTTCACCATCAAGATAATTATTAGAAGTGCTAACTTGTTCTAAATGTACATACAATGATTTATAGATAGCAGAATCTATGGGTCTGTTTCCATAATTTTTTTCATTAGGTGTAAATATTTTTGTTTTATTAAATCCTAACATATATCTTAAACTTTTACTTATTTTTAATTCAACAGGAGTGGTTAATTAAGCAATACCATTTGTTTCATTTACGGACAATTCAATATTTTCTTTTATAAATTTATCCGCTATTTGTTTGAAACTATAATAACCATCTGTAAGTTTTATGGGTCTCTCTCCAGTTTTTTTTATATGTTCATCTGAAACTTTACTTTATAATTATTTTATTGTCTCTAAAAAAAGAAAAATACAAAAGGATTGGGAACAAGTTGTTTCAACTTACTAGTCCCTCTCCTTAGACATATAATACAATATTGACAAAGAACAAGATGACATAATAATCGTTACAAGGGATGACTACATATATGTAAATATATATATTAAGGTTAAAAATCAAATAGTTTGCCGACTGAATATATATGTACATATATGATGTATAAAATTTCAATTTACACTGAATCAAAATAGAAATAATGAGTTAAAGAACAAAACGACATCTAATTAATTAACAGAAACGTTTAGATAAACGAATGAATTTTTGAACTGATCTGAATAAAGTTTTGTTAGTTTCATCATCAACATCACTACAACCAAACAGAATGTTTTCTATAGTTATTTGGACAAATTCTTTAATATTGTCAAAACATGTAGATCTATCTAACTGATACAAAGGACATTCCAAGAAAAAGATTAGCATCTTCATACAGATGACCACATATACAACCAGCATCATTTTTCAAATTAACTCGAAATAAATCAGCGTTTAGTGCACTACATCTATGCCTAAGTTTTGTATGAATGATATTAATTTTTCTATCACCAAAAGTGTAATATAAAGGAACCTGAATAGGTTGACCTTTAATGACTTTCCTCAATCTTGAATATGATGGAAGGTGCTTGACATTAGTAGGCAAGGAATTCCATAAATTCAATGTAGAAGGAAAGAAAGATTTAGAGAATGTTTCGAGACGACACCTCGGGACATTATAATTTTCAGCATTTCTGAGACCATACCCAACAACATCGCCAACAATGGTTGGTAAACAATCTATCAAATACTGTGGCGCTAAATCATTATTGATTTTATAAAACAAGTTAAGTCTTCTATTTTTCCTTCTTTCCTCCAAAGTTTCCCAACCCGTTTCAAAATATAAACTTTCAGAACCAACATACAAGGGCAAACCAGTAACTATTCTAGCTGCTTCTAACTGAAGTCTTTCTAATTTTAATGTATCACGAGCACAACAACCGCCCAAAGTTCACATCCATACTCTAAAATTGGTAAAATATATGTCAAATAAATTTTACTTAAGTAAATTCTACTTAACAAAAACTTAATCTTCCTTAGAATATTAAGTCGAGCAGAAGCTCTTTTACAAATATTATCAATATGAAAACACCATTTACAATTACTTGACAAACTAATACCTAGGTGAGTATGATTATCAACTTTATTTATTTTCTCCCCATCAAAAAATAAATCAATATTATCAACAATTCTTTTGTTAGTAAATACTACAAATTCAGTTTTCTTTGGGTTAAATTTTACAAGCCATCGTTTTGACCATTCATTTAGCCTTTCTAAATCTGCATTCAAATGTCTCTCTATTTCTAAAACATCAGACGATGAATATGACAATCAGGTGTCGTCTGCAAACAGTCTAGCTAGACTATCTAAATTATCAGATATATCATTTATATATATGATAAATAGCAAGGACCCAATACAGAGCCTTGAGGTACACCTGCATTTAAGAAACCTATGTCTGATTCGGAATTATTTATGAAAACTAATTGATTCCTGTTTGAAATATAAGCTTCAAACCATTTTAATAGAGATTCATTAATTCCATATGTCTTAAGCTTAGTCAGAAGACCCTTATGCCGTACCCGGTCAAACGCCTTTGAGATATCACAGAAAACGGAAGTAAAAATTTCCTTTTTTTCTAAGGATAAACATATTTGGTAATAAATTTCGATTAACTGATAAACAGTTGAGTGACCGGGAACAAACCCCGATTGAAATTTATACAACAATTTGTTTTCTAATAAGAAGTTAAACACATGTTTAAAAATAATTCTTTCAAATGCCTTTCCAACACAACTAAGAAGGGATATGGGCCGATAATTTGAAACTAAAGATCTGTCTCCGTTTTTAAACAGTGCCATAACTTTAGCCAGCTTCCAACTGCTAGGATAAGTTGATGTTCGCAGAGAGTAATTAAAAATAATTTGCAAGGGAATGCAAACTGAGGCCGCAGTATTTTTGAGCATCTGATGACTGATTTGATCATGACCGGATGCCTTTTTAATATTCAGTGATTTCAACGTATCGACAATTTCATCTATTCAAGTATTTCTTGTACACAGAGAACTTTATCTGTACGGAGATCTAACTCTGGTACCGGATGATCATTGTCATTTAAATTTGAAATGGAACAAAAGAAATTATTTAACAAGTTACACTTAATATTATCATCAAAACACATATTAAAAGAATCTGGATCGATAATTGGTGACATATACGAAGACCGGCCACTATTTCCCATAGGTTTCTTAACTAGTGACCAAAATTTTTTCGGGTTTGATGAATTTTCATCCAAAAACTCGTTTGCGTTTAAGAAATATTGTTCTTTCGCATGAATGATCATATTATTGACCTTATTTCGTTGTATTTTATACTTACTTATATTGTTCGGTGTTGGACTTTTTCTCATCCTTTTATGTAAGGAATCACGGACCTTTAATTCCCTTTTTATATTAGTGGTAATCCAAGCTTTATCCCTTTCATGTATTGTAACAGCTTTCATTGGAATGGATTCTCTTGCAAATTTTAGATATTGCAAAGTAAATCTGTCACATTTTTCGTCAATATCTTCACAATCATTTAGATATAAAGACCAATCAAAATCAGCAACAAGACTATTAAATTTATTAAAATCAGCCTCTTTATATATCCAGACATTACGCTGATATGATTTTTTTATGTTTTCGGGTATCTTGAAATATAGTTTAGTAGCTTGATGATCACTTATAGAGGAGTCTATATCAATAACCTCAACAAAAGCACTGAAACTATCATTAGATACTAAAATTGGATCCAACAAAGTACCATTTTTTGTAACTGGATCTATACGGGTTGGTTCAGTTACCAAATTTTCCAAACAAAACAATTGCATTATATCTTTAAGTACATGCTCATTTACACGTAATAAATCGACATTTAAATCACCAGTGATAATTATATGAGGTGTAAAATTCAAGGCATGATCTATAGAGTATTGAAAATCACGCCAAAAAAGATCTACAGCTCCTTGAGTCCGATATACTACACATAACAATATATGTTTGGTTGAGAAATCAAATTGAAGCCATAAGTATTCATGGTTTCCAAATTCAAGATCACATCTTCTTTTAACATTTAAATATTCTGATATATATACTAAAACCCCTCCCCCAAACCATGTGCGGTCATATCGGAAAGGCTTCTCAATATAGCCCTCAATTTGTATTTCACGATCGGTTACATTTTCATCCAAATGACTCTCAGTAATACACAAAACCGAAGAGCCATGGAATACGGATTCGATATAATCAAGTTTGCTTCTGACACTTCTTGCGTTTAAATGAAAAATTGATATCTCATCAGGCATAGGACCGGGATTTTCAGCTACATCATTACAGAGCAGAATTAAGTCAATCAGCAATGAGGTAAAATAAATATTTTGGATAAAAGCTTGGAATACATATTTTGACAATATATTATAGAAAAAACTTGCAAAATAGCAAAGAAGAATTTTTATATAAAGATGCCACTGATAAAATCTACTATGAAACATGACTCTTTTTATCAAACATGAATACACTTTTAAATAAAATAGTCCGGTCGAGACTCTATGTGACATATAATCACTACCCATTGTCAAAGAATATAATAAGATAACACATACAAATCAAATATAGAGTCTCGATTATAAACAAAAGAATATAAATATATACATTTCTATAACAAGAACAGTTGTTCATCAGATCGGCATATGAAATAATGCATCCATTTGTTACATCTAACTTTATAAAGTAACTGAGAAAAAGAATAAAGACTCTGAAAAAATAGAGTGTTCTAAACAAAACAAAACATATATACAAAGCTAAAGCACTACAAATATGCAGTAACTCCAGTCTCAAGACGCATTTGAATAAATTTCCCCGGAAATATTTTTTTTGTAGACAGATAAATTAATCCCGGATAATGACATTCAGTTTCAGTCATTTTTCTCAGGAGTTCTTCCTATTAATCATCTGAAATATTATGCCAACCTACGCAATATGTTATATATTTTAAACCTATACGTTTATTTCCCTCTCTGTTATCAATGTAAGTAAGTAAGTTTATTGTTTTATCAATAATTGAAATAGTATGGTACATTTTTAAGGTTAAAAAATGAAGAAAGAATTTAAATATAATCCTAATGCATCGTATAATCCTTACACTAAATATTCTGAAAAAAATTGGGAAATTTTCCCTCCGGTCAAAATATTGTTAATCAATTAATATTTGTAAATCAATAAGAGAACTTTAAAACAACTTTCCCCGATTTATTTCAAAATTATCAAAACCCACCATTTTTGATTCATTCTTCGTTTGATTGGTGGCAGTGTCAATTAAACTTTGCAGTTTGGTGTGCTAGTACAGGATGTGGTGTTTCTTATGATGATCATATACAAAACACTTCAAATCTTACCAAGTCGGTTTATATGTTTCATTTATTATGTTGTATTGCCGGAATCTTAAAAGAACTTAAATCACCCTTACCAATAGATTTTTCTTTTTGTTATTATAAAAACCCTTATGATAAAGCTGCATGTCAAAAAATATGTAATGAATTTCAAATTTCACCTCATACAGATTGGAGACAAAAATTAGAAACAGCTTGTCATGGTTTAGGAAGTTTTACACAATACTATAAACCAAGTGCTGAATATAGAATGAATCATTCTCAGAATTATTAAATATAAACGATTCAGTTAAGCATACAATTGATATAAATATGTCTTGGACAACACTTATTCTAGACAAATCAGAAGTTTTTACAAAAGTAGGTATTGAACGTATTAATGAAAGTATTAAAACGTTTGTATGGGCTTTATTAGGAGCACAATCTCAAACACGTGTAGATATACTAAAAATAGGTACAGGATTTGACGCTCAAAAACAATTCTTAGCAAACGATGCTATTAATAGTCCCATAGACTTACCCTCTCAGATTTCACATTATCAACGTGTACTAAAATACGCTCGGAGTAAAGTTAATTATGTCTATGGTATTGGGTTATATATGTCTCCAAGTGATATGTGATTACAAATTGGAACAATTGTTGGTTATAATAACAAAATTGTAATCGCAACAAAAGATCAAAAACTAGGCTTTAACGATGATATAAATAATAAACATGTTTTTCGTTCTTTAGATAAATTAGATGGAACAAAAACAAAAAAATCTTTACCAGAACCTGTTCATGATATTCCAAAGCCTTCTGATAAATTTGTTCAATATTAACCGAATATAGAACACGAAGATAATAGAAAATCAATAATATTTGTAAGTGTTGTATTAGGTATTATAGCACTTATTATTTATGAGATTTATTAATTTAATAGTCCTTATTGTATCAATGTAAACCATATACACTTTACATGTTTATTTACCTGGTTGTTAATATATTTTTCCAATAAATATTGGAAAATCAATATGATATGAGTTGTCTTCCCTCAACCTGGAATATTAGAAAATAAATTTAACATTCCAATTTATACACGAGAGAAATTGGAATTTCAAGAATGTTGGCGGGAAATTTCAATTCTTTTGTTAAATATAAAAAGTTTTTTCCGAAAAAATTTAAAATGTAAATTATGAAAAAGTAAAAATAATACCCTTAAAAATGAAGCAACCAACAGCCCCAGATTTATATCCAGAATTACCAAAAGAAGATGGACAAAATTATAGACTACAAAAAATAACAGAAATAGAAAAAACGATAATAAATGAGAGAGATAAACGTAAATCATTATACAAGAAATATAAACGAGGAGTTAATGCAACGGATGGTGTCGATACAACTTTAATTTCAGTTTCTGCTATTTTAGCTGGTGTTGGAATAGCTTTTCCTATATTGTTACCAATTCAAATTGCAGCTGTCGCGTGTGGAGGTTTAGGTGCTTGTGTTAAACTTGTAAGACGTAAACTTACAACAAAATAAAAAAAAAACATTATGATATTAAAACAATGGCAGAGAGTAAGTTAAACAGTATAAAAGATTTGATATCGAAATCTTTAACTGATGGACAAATAAATGAAAATGAATTTAAATTGATTTTAGATGAATTAGAAAAATATAATGAAATGAAAGAAAATATACGTAAAAAACAAACACAAACAAGAATGAATGACAGTGAAAGAAAGAAATTGATTGAAGATACAGAAGCAAAAGTAAGAAATGAAATTAAAAAAAAATGGAAAATTTATAATTTTCTTTAACAAAATTACTATAGTAAATGACCCTCCACCAAAATATGAATAAAAATTTTTAATTAAAAATGGCTGAAGGAGGTTTTGATTTTTATGAAAATCCTGCATTTGAAGATGATTATAATGAAGAAGAAAAAAAAACTACTTTTCAAAATGATATGGAAGAGTTTCGCCAGGATATAAAAAAAAATTATGAAGAATTAGAAAATTTATCAACAGAAGATAAACTAAAACATGAAAGGGAAATTACAGAAAAAATGGTAAAAAATTTTTACAGAGTAAATAAAGAAACAGTACGTAATAAAAATGAAAAGGATTTCTTTGTGAAGAAAAATGAATATGGAGAAATTATGTTATATGTAAAAGATGAATATGGTAGGGAAATTCCATTAACATATTACAAAGGAGGTGTATTTGAATTTTATAAATTTAGTTATATTCAAGTAAAATATGGTGTTGGTGTTGATTTTATCAGGTATGTTTTAGGTGTAGATGATTATAAACTTTCTGAAGGAATAAAAGAAAGTAGAGAAGGATTTCAGAGAGAGCTTAAAACCCCACGACCTTGGGATAGAACCGAAACCATAGAAAATATTCCTTTACATGATATAACCTCCGAACAAGAGGCGGAAGAACTAATAGAAACAGCAAGTAATGCGACAACATCTGTAAAAGAAATATTAACATCATTTGATAAAAAAACACAAACAAAAGTAGATATGAGAGAAATGAATGATTTATTGGAATCATATACAACAAATAAAGAAGAGATTGCAAATCAATTACCAAAACTGTATGAAAAAAATAAAAAAATAGAAGAAAAAAAGAAAGAATTAAGATTAGCTATACTAGAAAAAAATGAAGATCAAATAAATATAATAAGAAAAGAATTGATAAATTTAGAAATCGGGAGAAGTGGAATATTAGAGGTAATTAATATTAATAGAGATAAACTACGTAACCAGTTAAATAGAATTAAACAAACAATACGTAAAATATTAAACGATGACACAACATTAAGGGAAAGAATTAGAACATTATTCAGAGAACAAGGAATAACAATAGCTAGTATTTTAACTGCTTTTGGAATAATTATTTGTGTTATAATAGACACATTTACTGGTGGAACTACACTTTCTCCTTCTCCTCAACCAACTCCTCTAAAAAGTGGTGGTGTACAAGATTGGATAAAAAAACAATTAAAAAATCTTGGAAAACTATTAGCTAAGCTTGCAGGAAAATTAGCAGCTGCATTGCCAGGAATTATCGGTGCTATCGTGTCTTGGTTGTGAAATGCAACAAAAGACGTAGTAAATTGGTTTGCAAATAATTTATGGGCTTTGCTTGTTTTGGTTGTAGGTTTATTGTATGCTGCTGCTAGGGAATATTTAAAAAAAATAAAATTAAATTAACGGTTACTTGACATACCTTTTGTTTTTGTGTCCATCTAATAAAGTCCTTTTTAGTGCATTTTTCATCATTCTTCGCATATTATCTAAATCAATATCCACACTTTTAATCTGACCACGATCATCAAGATTTTCCAATTCCCTGACTCCTTCTTTAATTGTTGGTATAATATACTTTTGAAACAACACTTTTCTACCTTTCTCATTCCTTTTTTCACCTAAAAGCGTTTTCAATTTCTTTAAAGTATCCTCAAAACTTTTGCGTTCTTCCATTAATATTTATGAAATAGCGTTGTCTGGATACTGTAAAATTTCCTTGAGTGAAGACATCTTGTTTATGTTTAAATGAAATAAAATTACACTACTGTTATCGGTTGAAAGAACACTTTTCCAATTAATTTTATGTTTGTTGACATGATAGTCTGAAATCAATAGCTACTACAAAATTCGCTTGGTTTGTCATTTAAATTTTTAATGAAGCATCCTTTTGAATAGCATATTGTAATCAATACGATGTTAGATTGTTGCTAAGTAATAGTCGATATTGGTTAACCAAGTAGATTAATTGCTTTTTTAGTAGAAGTAATAAACACATTTAAGGGGGGTACTAAAAACTTTTTATGCTAAAACTTTAGGTTTTTTTTCTCACTTTTCAAAAATAACTTTTTTCCATTCGGTGTACTCCCGGGTGTTTTTTTTTTACTGTGTTAGACCCGCAATAGAGTTTTCAATTCGGTGTACTCCCGGGTGTTTTTTTTATTGTGTTAGAACCGCAAGAGAATTTTTCATTCGGTGTACTCCCGGCTATTTAATTTTTTATCACTTTTTCTGTGTAACTCTTTTCTTCTTATGGTTGTTTTTTTTTTTCTATTGTGAAATTTAAGGCTTTTTTACTTGAAATGAGGGTATTTTTTAGGGGTCAAAAAATTTTTTTGGGGTGCACTCCGAGTAGTAGTATTATATTTGAGCGAGGCGCTAGACTCGCTCAAATATAATACTACTAATGACGAAATGGTGTTATTTAAAGATATTTCTTATATACATTACAAACATAATGATCTTCACAAAACCCTTTGGGAAGATTCGAGTTTGATTTTTCTTCCCAAAACTACAGTGTTTTTCCAGTACACTAAGATGAAGATGATAAAAAAAAACAAGCAAGGTGCGTTGTTCTCCCGTCGAATCTCCGTGAGCATTTTCAAATATTTAAATGTATGAATGCTGGCTTTAACTTGTGCCTTTACCAAGTCCGGCTATCACGAATTCCTATCATTTGTCTTTCATGTATGTTTTTCTTCTGCAGTTTTCTTGTGGACTATGGCATGTGTTTGTAAATTTTAGTAAATGTAGGTGTTTCCTTTAATCTTTTCTTATTCAATTTTTGTATATAGACAAACTTTGTATCAAATAAGTTTATTTAAGGGTTACTATTTTTGTTTTATTTGAAATTGGTTGTCTAGTATGTTTTGACATTGTGACGAAATGCAGTGGAATTTCCACTTCTTTCGATTTGTCTTCATCTGTCCCTTGAGCGTAACAGAGCAAAGCGTAGTGAGCCAGGGGACAGCACTATTCAGTCTATATTCTTACATGTAACGACATTTACGAGATAGTGTGACGTCACTTTTTCCAGTGACCAGAAATCCTTTATTTTCACAGGTGACAATATGACATTTATTTAACCGAGAAAACTTGATATATCACCGCTATCTATATAATAACTTAATTTTAAAAACTTATTTTAAAGCGAAAGAGTATCTAGCATAGCTGATTTTGACATCATTTTGACATCAATTTTGACAGTATAATGGAGATTATACTGGTCTTTTGTTTTCTATCAACTGTTCATATATTTCAGTTAATGGACTTCAAAAATATTTGATTTTGATCTGCACTGAAGAGACATAAGTCGTTGAAGCAAAATTAACAGTAACTTCCAGTAAATAGTTACGTCAATACTTGGCTATTCACGTCTTCATGGGGGATCGATAATTAGGCAGCAGTCATGTTAAAGCCAGTAAGCAAAATACATTCTAAAATACAACCTTTCATATTGATAAATTAAAAATTAGTCAAGTACCTGATAGAAAAGACGGCATGTTACATCTATTTAAAACGTCATAGCAAGGGATGTCTCATCCAGATCTATTTTGACCTAAAATTTGCAGCTTTTGAGTCATGGATTAGTATCATGTAACGCTGTTTAGTAAATATATGCAGAAAAAAGGATTTAAAATATTTGATGGCGTGGATCCGGCGGAAGGAATGTTAAAGGAAGCAGAAAAGAAAACTTTGTACAGGAATCTATACTGCCATCATTTCACTTCAGAACCATTACCATTATCAAAAGGTATATATCTGTTCTTACTTTCTAAATATTCTGAAGTACTCTCTTGTTTTCAGAGTTATTCCTTGGTAATAGATAAAGAAACATATATATAAGTAGAAATGTCAATAACAAAATGAACTTTTGGCGTAGCAATTTGTCTAGCTCTTTCATCCTTTACGGGACTTGTCAAGACTGTGGAACTCGTTTAGGACGTCACTATCGGGAATTGTGACACAACGTTTTTGTTAACGAGAACGTACTATTATTATATTTCATTCAGCTTTTTTTTTTTTGGAACTCCCTTCAAATTTTCTTTACAATTCTTTACGGTATTCTCCGATTTGAGGGAACACTCAAAGAAAAGGAAATTTAAAATTTTCCATTTGTATACATTTATCTATGTGTTCACCTAAAGGAATTTGGTGAATAAAAGGATATGGAGTAACTGCACATGAGACAAAATCTCTACAAATACATGGTAAAAACAAGCAAAGGAACAACTCTTTTATTGTTGTTCTTCATCTTGAAGTCACCATGAGGCCTTCAACAATGAGCTTTGCTCATACTTCATTGTAAGTTCAAGACGGCCTATATTGGGGTTGCCGGATTTGTTGATTATGCACACGCACTCTTTCGCAGATGCTGGCAAACAAAGTTTTCATGACAGTTAGTGCATGTAATGCAATAAAGTATTTTTTTTATTTACAATTCATATCCATGTTTATGGAAAATTCTTTTCCCTTTTTATTCTTTTTTTCTCAATCTGTGTATTCCCAACTCTGGTCCAGTGACAATTTTGCGATTTTTTTTTAAGATCGTAAGGACGAAAAAATTCATTATATTGGTTGTTCTATTCATGTACGGCTCTCTGAATAGACACACTTTTGAGTATCTAAGGTAATCAATAGAAACTGCTTTCTTTTAGTGTAAAGTCACACAGATATGAAATTTCACGATCTGTAAAAGAATTAGAATATATTCTACTAGTGATTTAATTTTCCGGAGTGCCCCCTTTTCGCTGTTAGTTTTAACCTTTTTATAGTCTTTCTTGTCTTGTAGTTTGTTCCAAAATTTTGTATCTATAATAGTTTCTGTCCGTAATTACTAATGCCCTACCTAATTTGTTAGCTTCTTTTCAAAATAACTGACGTTTTATTTTTAAGTCCTTCTGATGCACCTTTTTCTACGACGTTTATTCGGAATGAATGGAAATTTGGTAATGGTTTCTATGTAGGACTCATCCAACTTTTAGAATAATGACAAATATATCTCTAATGAAGTCTGTTTTTCACTATATCTGAAAGTAATTGAGAACCGAACCGTCAGTCTAAAATGAGTAACCCAAGGACAATGGTAACATTTCGGAAAAACAAAGACAACAAGCGTACTGCACACAAAAGAAAAATGATGACATACTTACATACAAAGATGAACAATATGGACCCAATAAAAACCAAGGGTGAGATCAAGCGCACCGGAAGAATAAGTTTCTCTTGCTTCATATAAAACACCCGTCTTGTTGAAAATGTCATAATCGTTAGTAAAGTCAAACCCGGTAGATCTTTGTTTTCGTCTTTGTTTTTTTTTTCTATTTTGCCTATATTGCCATGTTTTTGGACTTTGATTTTTGTGATTATCTCTTTCCTTGTTACTTCGGTATTCTACTGCCGTTGTTTTGTTTAAGTTACCTATTTGTGAGCAACCGGGCTCTATCAATGAAGTCACCAAATCGACGACATGCCCTTGAGTAGTGATTGAGTTTGGAGATGTAAACTCGATATGCCGCCGCTTTTTGAATGCTGTTACAATGAAAATTGAAGTCACACAGAGAGCGTATTGGCTGTGACAAATAAAAAAATTCTACGATCAGGTTATGGCTTTGAAGGACGTTTTTCGCCTTTGATAAGTAGGTACTTTTCAACTTAACATATAAGTAGTCTCCAAATTAAGGGTATGTCGGAGTTTATTTTTAACTTTGTAACATCTCTTTTATTGTAGGTGCTACGAATTTATGAGTTGTTTATCGGATATGCAATTATTAAGTCTCCTTTTTGAATAGTTATATGGCTTTTCTTTTAGCACGCCATATTTGAGGCTGATGCATTTTTGGGTCGCCAAGCTTTCATCCCCCCATCCTCCCTCTCTTTCTCTCTCTCTCTTCTTTCACAAGGTAACCAACTATAGACCATTGAACTTACACAACTTTAAGAATAACCTAAAATTTTTCGTAATAACTTATAGGGGTAGGGGTAAGATTAATGGCTTTTTAGAGGATATTTGATAAAAAAAATAACACTTATGTAGACTCTGTGTAAACTCATGCCATAAGATATCAATAAACTCCAATTTCTTATAAACTGGAGGAACATTTTAAAGCAATTGAAAGAAAAACGTTTAAAAAAACAAACTTTTTTCGAAATTTCGTCGTGTAGGTCCAAAAAGAGGTATGTTCCACAATTGCGTGGAGGCAATAATCATGTTGTTTGATTTTGAAGAGGCGGTGTAAGCGAACTTAAAAGAGTGGCTGGGGTTGGGTACACGAACAAATTATTCGAATGAATATAAATGAAAATGATTTATTTATGTCATATTAGTAACATGAACCCAGTAACAACCAAGAAAGGCACAGAAAGTAAAATAAGAATTATAATCATTCCAACTTTGCGACCATTGCAAAGATCAAAGTGAATAAGACCTAAATGAAATGGATTTGCGTATCATACTTACCAGCAATATGTCTGAAAATGCAAGTTTTAAGTCTCAAGTTGCTGCGTCTCTTCGGTCATTCTTGCATTTGACACAAACTAATTCTGTTGCAGATAATATAGTTACAGTAGGGTGCAGACATAACCTCTCGTCAAAGTTAACTTGGGGAGCAGTCATGAGAACAGTCCTAAGTTAACTTGAAGTTAACTTGGAGCAGTCATAGAATCCTGACTGCTCTGACCAGTCATAGAGCCCTGACTGCTCTGACCATGCAGTCATAGAGCCCTGACCGCTCCAACCTGTCATAGAATCCTGACTGCTCTGACCTGTCATAGAGCCCTGACTGCTCTGACCAGTCATAGAGCCCTGACCGCTTTAACCTGTCATAGAATCCTGACTGCTCTGATAAGTCATATAGCTCTATAAAAACAATACAAGAACTGTGAATACTCAAAATTTAATACAGCGATGGATACATCCCACATTCCCTACCACGCTCACACGATTCACAGAACGAACGCACATGAGTGCAATATTCTTCAATTTTGCCGTAACCATATCAGAACTATCAGAAAGCAGTCACTTTTATGTACTCGAAAAAATGTAATACTGTAAATTTCCGTCATTTTGTAAAATAAACAATTAGATAAATAAATAAACAAAATTGAATAAAAATCAGCCCTGTAGTTAATAAAAATTATTATCCTGCAAACAGCCACAAACATCAAATATTAGAAGAGGTACATATTTCATTTTCACGTTAAAATGATGCACCCACAATACTACAACTTGTTGTCATTAAACCTTAAATATATAAGAAAAAGCAGATTTTCTTCATTCGACATTACATTGATGGCCGCAATACTTCAACTTTCTGTAATTAAACCTTAAATTTATAAGAAAAAGCAGATTTTCTTAATTCGATATTATATCGATGCCCGCAATACTTCAACTTTCTGTTATTTAACCTAAAATATATAAGAAAAAGCAGATTTTCTTCATTCAATATTATATCGATGCCCTCAATACTTCAACTTGCTGTAATTTAACATGAAATATACATGTATAAGAAAAGGCAGATTTTCTTAAGTCGATATTATATCGATGCCTGCAAATACTTCAACTTTCTGTTACATTTGTGTTATTTAACCTAAAATATATAAGAAAAAGCAGATTTTCTTCATTCGATATTATATCGATGCCCTCAATACTTCAACTTGCTGTAATTTAACATGAAATATATAAGAAAAGGCAGATTTTCTTCATTCGATATTATATTGATGCCCGCAATACATCAACTTGCTGTTATTTAACCTTAAATATATAAGAAAAAGCAGATTTTCTTCATTCGACATTATATCAATGCCCACAATATTTCAACTTGCTGTAATTTAAGAAAAGGCAGATTTTCTTCATTCTATATTATATCGATGCCTGCAATACTTCAACTTTCTGTTGTTTAACCTTAAATATATAAGAAAAAGTAGATTTTCTTCATTTGATATTATATCAATGCCCACAATACTTCAACTTGCTGAAATTTAACCCCAAACAAATAAGAAAAAGGCAGATTTGCTTCATTCGATATTATATCAATGCCCGCAATATTTCAACTTGCTGTAATTTAACCTGAAATATATAAGAAAAGACAGATTTTCTTCATTCTATATGATATGGATGCCCGCAATACTATTTAACCTTAAATATATAAGAAAAAGCAGATTTTCGCCATTCGATATTAAATCGATGCCCGCAATACTTCAACTTGCTCTAATTTAACATGAAATATATAAGAAAAAGCAAATTTTCTTCATTCGATACTATATAAATGCCCGCAATATTTCAACTTGCTGTAATTTAACCTGAAATATATAAGAAAAGGCAGATTTTCTTCATTCGATATTATATCAATGCCCGCAATATTTCAACTTGCTGTAATTTAACCTGCAATATATAAGAAAAGGCAGATTTCCTTCATTCTATATGATATCGATGCCCACAATGCTTCAACTTTCTGTTATTTAACCTTAAATATATAAGACAAAGCAGATTTGATTCATTCGATATTATATCGATGCCCGCAATACTTCAACTTGCTGTAATTTAACATGAAATATATAAGAAAAGGCAGATTTTCTTAATTCAATATTATATCGATGCCTGCAATACTTCAACTTTCTGTTATTTAACCTAAAATATATAAGAAAAAGCAGATTTTCTTCATTCTATATTATATCGATGCCCGCAATACTTCAACTTGCTGTAATTTAAAATAAAATATATAAGAAAACGCAGATTTTCTTCATGAATAGTATAGCCAAAAACATGTGATACTCTATATGTTAATATGTTAATAGTTTTTAAAGTTGTAAAGTTGCAGTTGTAAATATCTATATTATCTTAAAAAAAAACAGAAATAAGGGGACGACCAGTTGATTTTCAGGGGTGGGAATTGGGCGATAATGAAAATAAATAATTTATTCTTGGTCCCAGCTGGGACTTATATTAGTCCCAGGTCCCATATAGGAAAAAAAACAAATATTTTGATCCTACTTGTCGTGGAAATAAATAAGTTATTTGTTCGAAACTTTCATGGAAATAAATAATTTTTCTAGGCAAAGAAAACGGGCAAATACATCTATAAAATGTGGTCTTTTGAATGAAAGTAGAAAACGCACGTTACACGATACGCGCATTGAACGGAGAACGTTACACGATACATGCACATGCTTTAAACACACGATGAGCGCTAATTTGGGAATGTTGATCGTTTCCATTACTGTAACATTAAAGCAGTCAGGGCTCTACGACCCGGGTCTATGGCAGGCCAGAGCAGTCAGGATTCTATGACTGGTTAGAGCGGTCAGGGCTCTATGACCAGAACAGGTCAGAGCAGTCAGGGCTCTACGACCAGAACAGGTCAAAGCAGTCAGGATTCTATGACCAGAACAGGTTAGAGCAGTCATGGCTCTAGAACAGTTCTAAAGTTAACTTAGAATAGCTTTTATGACTGCTCTATGACTGGTCCAAGTTAACTTGAAAACGGTCCTAAGTTAACTTAGAAGAGCTTTTATGACTGGTTCAAGTTAACTTGGCGAGAGGTTTTGTCTGCACCCTACTGTACCTAAAATGTGTTTTTTGTTTGTTTTTTGTTTTTGTTTTGTTTTTGTTTTTTGTTTGTTTGTTTGTTTGTTTGTTTTTGTTTGTTTGTTTTTTCTTTTTTTGTTTGTTTGTTTGTTTTTCTTTTTTATTATTGTATGTTTTTTGTTTTGTTTTGTTTTTTTTTACTATCATTTATTATTATTTTTTTTCCGAAAATGTGTGTATTCAAATTGTAATATGAAGTTAAAAAACCTAAATGTAAGTTCTTTCATCCTGTATTGACCTGTACTGATGTCATAGTGATTCAGTGCTGTAGCTTTAGATGAACATTCTATGGGGTTTCTTCGTTGTACATGCAGCGTCTAATTTTACATATAAATCTATATTACAGGAGGTATTGTATGCATAGTTAATAGGAAGTCCACGTTTCATGAATTTCAAGAATATGTAGGAAAGTTCTTTCCTTTTTGTGATCAGCTGGAAAAGGAGGGTAAATGGAACAAAGAAGAAATAACCCATTTTGATGGATTTCTGAATGATGTCGATGGGATCGTTATTGTTTATCATGTAAAATAACATGTTATTGTCGACTAAACATATATGAAGACAGCATTTCATTTTATACGATGTAAGTTTTTTTGTTTTTTTTTTACATTTTTTTTCATTATAATTATCTTTGCCGGCTAAAACAGAATTAGAAAAAATACAAGTCCTACATAAAACTACAGGTACACGTGAGTCTGTTCCGCTCACCTGGTACTGAACAAATAAGATTTTCAAACATAGTTAAATGGTTCATATGAGGTAACAGGCAATGGTAAGTAAAATTATTTACCTGATAGACTACTGTAATGTTAAAATTAATATCATTTTGATGTATGAAACGTTTTTCAAGAAGAAACAATTAACACCATTTTACCTATATTAAACTGTTATATATATATATATATATATATATATATATAT
>MJUU01028529.1:0-12668 GCA_002080025.1 Modiolus philippinarum
ACATTAATCTTCTATTTCTATCATGTCTGTCTATTATGTATTCATTTTGAACAATCTATAAAATACTGTATTAGTGTCCTTCTTAAATATCACTAGAACTTCCACAAAAGAATCAAAGAGTTGTTTTTTTTTCACACTAATATCAAGTGAAACTTCTATACATCTTTAAGTATCAGACTTGTTCATGGCTAAGATTTCAACTTCGGACATATCATTTCTCACATGACAGATGAAGCATGCAGGAGAGATACACTCAGTCTCAGGGATTGAAATTACTCAGGCCCAGTAATCCATGGCAATTAGAATACTGTGGAAGCTCTTTTATTCGTGGACATTAATTTTCCTTGTTTTCATAAATATCACTGTTTTGTGGGAACTTAATTCCATGGTTTCAAATTCCAAACATTATTACTCTAGGGAAAAGGTCCATTTCATTGGGAGCATAATTTAGTGGTTTAAATGAACCACAAAATCCATGAAAATTGGATCCTCACAAACAATAGTACTTTCACAGTACAAATGTATATGGTATGGAGTGGGTTACCAAAATTTCAGAATAAGTAGCTCTGTGGCTACTGATGTATTCTGCAATTTTAGTTGACATTATAGTACTGGGTTAGTAAAATCTTTGGCTGGGCTTCTGAATTCTGTTTGCCAGGGGCCCAGCTGGCCACTTTGGCAATAATTTGAACATTAGACCCTGAGTCTTACATATAATGTGAACTAGAGAAGGGGTAGTCGGAAACGACAGCTAATCCCCTCGCCCGATTATTGATTGTTTGTCTAGTAATATAAGCACTCAAGGAAGTTGTACTATTCATGATCTGGCTTGTTACTTAAATCTGAGCCAATCATGCAAGAAATGTTGTGACCTTATTTCAATCAGGAGCCTCATACCTAAAGCATATATGCATCTACTGATGAAAGATTAATCTTCTGCAAGTTGTAGCATCTAAAATCCAGACTGTAACACAAACTTTATCCTAAGTCACTCATGCATGAAATGTAGGTCAAAGTGACCTAATTTTTATCTGGAGCTTTGAAACTTTACAAGATACATCTACATACAAAATATTCTTCTTCTACGAGTTGTAGTATCTAAAATCCATGCTGTAACACAAACTTTAACCTAAGTCACTCATGCATGAAATGTAAGTCAAAGTGACTCAATTTTCATCTGGAGCTTCCTAACTTTATAAGATGCATCTACATACAAAATATTATTCCTCTACAAGTTGTAGTATCCCAGATCTGGACTCTTACAAAAACTTTAACTTAAGTCACTCATGTCTGAAATGTAGGTCAAAGTAACCTTATGTTTATCTTGAGCTTCCTAACTTTATAAGATGCATCTACATATAAAATATTTTTCCTCTACAAGTTGTAATATCCCAGATCTGGACTCTTACAACAACTTTTAACATAAGTCACTCATGCATGAAATGTAGGTCAAAGTGACCTAATTTTTATCTGGAGCTTCGTAACTTTACAAAACGCATCTACATACAAAATATTATTCTTCAACGACTTGTAGTATCCCAGATCTGGACTCTTACAAAAACTTTAACCTAAGTCACTCATGCATGAAATGTAGGTCAAAGTGACCTCATTTTTACCTGGAGCTTCGTTACTTTCCAAGATGCATCTACGTACAAAATATTATTCCTCTACGAGTTGTAGTATTCCAGATCTGGACTCTTACAAAAACTTTAACCTAAGTCACTCATGCATGAAATGTAAGTCAAAGTGACCTGATTTTTACCTGGAGCTTCGTAACTTTCCAAGATGCATCTACATACAAAATATTATTCCTCTATGACTTGTAGTATCCCAGATCTGGACTCTTACAAAAACTTTAACCTAAGTCACTCATGCATGAAATGTAGGTCAAAGTGACCTAATTTTTATCTGGAGCTTTGTAACTTTACAAGACGCATCTACATACAAAATATTATTCCTCTACAAGTTGTAGTATCCCAGATCACGACTCTTACAAAAACTTTAACCTGAGTCACTCATGCATGAAATGTAGGTCAAATCCACCTATTCTTTATATCAACCTCAAGTTCTCAAGATACATCCATGGACAAAACATTGTCCATCTACGACTTGTTATTCAAATGATATATGGTCTTAAGTTCGAACGGACGAACGGACAAACGGACGAACGGGTAAAACGCTATATCCCCTCCCCAACTTCGTTGGGAGAGGGGATAACAACTTTTTAAAGATTATTAGACTGCCGCAATTCCTTTAAACCGATATTTTATAACAAAAATTTAGAACACATTTCAAGTTGCTTTAATGTAAAACAAGAGTTGTCAGAAGACAACATAGCTTGCCGGGAATTCCAGTAATCTCAATGCACAATAAATTCGAAAGAAAGCTTTCTTCACTAGAGGCAAGGTTAAAGTTTTTCAAAAATTGCCCTCAGGGAAAGGTCAAGGTCAAAATGTCTACAAATATGGTACCACTAGAAAGCTCTCATCATAAGTAAGTCACATACCAAATGTAAACACCCTACCACTAAAAGCCTACCTTCTAGAGGCAAGGTTACAGTTTTTCAAAAATTGCCCTCAAGGCAAGGTCAAGGTCAAAATGTCTACAAACATGGTACCAGAAGAAAGCTCTCATCACAAGGAAGTAACATACCAAATATCAACATCCTAGCTCTTCAGGTCTCCATTCCACAAGCCAGGTTAAAGTTTTGCTGACGCCGACGCCGCCGACACCGACGCCAGGGGTATGACAATAGCTCTCCGGACATTCGTCCCGGCGAGCTAAAAAATAGAAATAACAGGTTTTTTATAAACATTATAAAGGGACTGATTTTCCAAACAAAACTGTTCATTTACACGAGTTGCAAAAGTTTTCATTTGACAATTTAACAAAGACCTTTAAAATGATTTTTATTTTTCATATGAATTTCATTTATTTAGAAACTGTTTCTTTAGAAATTAGAGGGAAATAAAATTAAAAGCCAGCTAGTTAGAGTAAAATTTGTCTTATTTAGATTTCAACACAGCAAAACAAGCAGGGACTAAATATTTACTGGTACTCCGTCTTGGTACATTTTAAGTAACTGGTTATATCTTAAATGTAACTTATACTAATAGGTACAAAATTATCAAAGTAGCAATAACTTTTTTCAAAATCTAACATATCAAAATCAAAATACCAAGTGTAATAACACAATAAGTACATATTAGGATTTTGTCACAAACAAGTTTACACATTCCCTCTCATTCTGTTGTTACTTCAGTTTACAAAAATGTATTTAAACATTCCGATCAAACAGTTATAAGGCTATTCAATTGCTGATTTCATTTAAATTTGTACCAAATCTGACATTACTGTAAATAGTTCAACGTCTTAAAAACAATCATTTATCTAATTTGAAACTTTTGTACCAGCCATTTTATTGACACAATATATCCGTTTCTGGGTGACAGTCTACTGTTTAATTTATATCCTGTATTTGTATAATAAAAACTATTGAAATTGTAGTAATGAAAAACAAAGAAATGTTTTATCATGCTGTTTGATAAACACAGACTGATCTCCCCTGTCACGAAATCTTTTCATTAAAGATAAATTTAAATTAAAATGTGGTTTGATACTATACATATACTAAATCGTAAAAAAAATTCTTTTATTTTCTAAGAAAATAAAATTGAAAGGTTGTGATTTTATCAAAATTGTAATCATAATACAAAGTTAGATTTGTTGAAGCTTCATTTTTTTTGGCCAACAAGTAAATAGTGATTAATAGTTGCTTAAAAATGTACACTCAGGTGAAAAATTCAAGAGACTGAAAACAACAGGAATTATCAATTTTTTGACATGGTTGATGGTTGCAGGAACAAATATTTTATTGCTTTTATATGGGTCCTGATGGTTTCACTGGAATAAATGAATACAATTGTTGCAAACCCACAACTTCTCTAAATTCATGGAATATGGAACCTGTCCTTTAAAAAGCAGAAATTGCAATTTATTTTGCCAAAGCCATGAAAATCATATATATATATGGGATCAACTTAAAAATGTTGAAAAAGTATGTTCTCCCAACTTGGACAAGGTAACCCATTAATTTGCAGTGCAAGATTTTTCTGTCTTACACAGGGGGGTGTAAGACAAGCATCATGCATATAATCTCACCAGTTTTTTTTTTTTATATCATAACAATTTACAAAACTAATTCCACATGAATCGAAAAGTATATAACTAAAAGTATTAAATAGTATATTGACTACCTTACAACGGCCAGATTTTGATTAAAATATGACATAAATGCTTCTTAAATCGTTGGCACCGAAATAACCCTAGAGTCGGACGCATGCTCCATGCTTTATGACTTCGTGACAATGGAAATAATTCACTGATATCAACAAGGGCATTCTGACGGTTATTTGTCTGATTTTTTAGATGAGGGGAGAAAAATAATCAAACACCAGTGAGAGGGCCAGACAAAATAATCTCAGACACCCTGGGGAAAGATTTCTAGTGTCTCGGACTCAGTAAGCTTCGTCTGAGTAACTTGAAATCTTACCCTTGGGTGTCTGAAATTTTTGTGTCTGACCCTCGCCCTGGTGATAGATTCTTCTCAGCTTGCACTGTACTGAGAAATGTTTTGACAGTCTTTTAATCCGACTTGTATATCGTCCCATTAGTGCAACCAGGTACCAAGTGACATTTTGGGCAAAATTGAGTTAAGTGCATTTCGTAGGAGTCACTATAGGTATCTAGTTGCCCTGTGAAAATAAAGCCTGTATCTTTATTCATTTCTGAGATAATTAATTATGTTATTTGGTACCAACTGCTTTCAGTGCATTTCCCACGTGTAAAAAAAGCCAAATGAAACTTGGTTCCTTTTTGCATAATTTACTTTTATATGAAATATTCACACAATACAGTGTCTAGATACATGAAAAACAGAATATAGCCTTTCATAATTAGTATGAAAATAATTTGGTGATCAATAAAGCTACAAAAATAAGATATATATCTTATATTACAATGTTTTTTTGTGTATGAAATGATTTATGCAGAAAGGTACCAATTAGTACTTGGAACCTTTTGGCACGAAATCTTTACTTTTTGTGGAAATATATGCTTAAAAATGGGTACCAACTGACAAAAGTGACAATTCTGTAAAAATAAAAGCAGCTATCGACCAAGCTAATAGTGTGAATAAATAGTGAAGTAAGTCCATTCTATGAACCAAAAAATGGAAGGTCTACCTCTTTTCTTGGATTTATTGTGAAGGTCGAAATTTTCAAATTGTGTTTTCTTAAAATTGCATTTTTGTCAGTTGGTACCTTGTTGCACTAATGGGACGATATATCTCCACTGTATCATTTAAACTTTCTTACTCAATGTACATTAGTTTCAAAATGATCTGTGTTCTAACATAAATATCCCTATATCATATGTAGTTTTTGTAAACACTTGTTATAGTCATTAATCTTTGTTCAATGTTAAATATTATTATGAGGTATAAAATGTTAAATCCAAATAAAGTCTTAATCCAAAGTCTGGTCAAGGGGGTCTATTGTTTATTCAAATGCTTGCAATTCAAGTGATTTTAAACCTAAGGGAACTTTAACTGTTTTATTAAATATATATATATATACCATATATTAACAAACTACAGTGGAACCCGTCTAACCAGACGCACTATGGGACCATAAAAATGTATCAGATCATACCTAATGTCGGAATTCCAAGGTTTAAAAAGCATTTGAAGCTGTCGGAGGGACAGAAAAAATATATTGGATTTGACAGGATGTCTGGATACTCATGTGTTGGATTATATAGGTTCCACTGTATATATATATATAGGTAGTAGTACGACTCACAAGTACATTTGGAGGACAAAACATGTTGTTTCTTGTATACAAAATACTTAGGTACATACACTACTATCATAACTATAATGATGAGAGAATTATAAAACTTTATGAGCCATATGATATGGTCTGAAAAGAAAAACACCATTTCTAAGGTGAAAAAATGCATACTCTAAACTGAAGGCAGAGTAATTAATTAAACCATATGAAATGAAAGAACCTAATTAGTGAGCAAGCTCACATACCCCACGTCCTTACATATCAGAAAATCCTGCAAAGTACCCTATAAGCAATATCATACATAACAAGAGTTGTCAGAAGACAACATAGCTCACCGGCAATTCCAGTAACCTCAATGCACAATAAATTTGAAAGTAATAGAAAGCTTTCTTCACAAGAAAGTCGCATATCAAATATAAACACCCTACCACTAAGCAACTTAATTCTAGAAGCAAAGTTAAAGTTTTTAAAAAATTGCCCTAAGGGCAAGGTCAAAATCCAAGTACCAAATATGAACACCCTACCACTAAAAGCCTACCTTCTAGAGGCAAGGTTAAAGTTTTTTTAAAAATTGCCCTAAGGGCAAGGTCAAGGTCAAAATGTCTACAAGTATAGTACCAGAAGAAAGCTCTCATCACAAGGACGTCACATACCAAATATCAACGTCCTAGCTATACAGGTCTCAATTTCACCAGCCAGGTTAAAGTTTTGCTGATGCCGACACCAGATGTATGACAATAGCTGTCCGGACATTCATCCCTGTGAGCTAAAAATGACAAAGTTCAATGACAATGCCCCACCTCACAACTGTTTTGAACAATGGTATTTCATGATAAGTAAACATGGTAAAGCATGAAGTGATTGCATGGATATATTTTTATCATGATTTTTGTTTAATTATACAATAAAAGGTATGTAATAAAGCTCAATGATAATAGCATACATCCTTCACAGAAAAGAAACTTAAACATATGGATAAACCATCAAAACTATCCCCCCTTTTTCCATGATCAGTGAAGCATGAGGTTGATTGTATTGGTAAATATTTTTAATATTTTGTTTACTTATATCCTAATGTATATCTGTATAAAGTGTCATGATAAAAGCATACATCCTTCACACAAAAAAAGCTTCAACCTTAGAGTAAACCTCATGAATACTACCCCTCTTTTTTCCATGATCATTGAAGCATGTAGTTGGTAGCATCCATGATTTTTCATCATGAATTTTATTTAATTAGACGCTAATGTGTATTTATGTAAAGTTTCATGATAATAGCATACATCATTCACAGAAAAAAAACCTGTGGGTAAACCTCATACTATCATGCTTTTTTCCCCTGATCAGTGAAGCATGAAGTTGGTTGCCAGGGCAAAATTTTATTATGATTTTTGTTTAATTAGACGCTAATGTGTATCTATATAAAGATTAATGATAATACCATACATCCTTCACAGATAAAAAAACTTCAACCTGTGGGTAAACCTCAAACTATCACTTTTTCCTGTGATCAGTGAAGCATGAAGTTTGTTGCCAGGGTAAAATTTTATAACGATTTTTGTTTAATTAGATTCTTATGCGTATTTATATAAAGTTTAATGATAATAGCATACATCCTTCACAGAAAAAAAAAACACCTTCAACCTGTGGGTAAACCTGGCTTGGGACTGACGGACGGACAGACATACTGACAGGTCAAAAACATTATACCCTCTGCAACTTCATTGCCTAGGGTATAAAAAAAAATCCTAGATTTTCATCCAAACTCTTTCAGAAATTAAGGGCAGGCTAGCAGGCAATATTATTTTCTATCACATATCAAGATTTCAATGAACAAGGGTAAAAGAGTATCCCCCCAATTTTCGTCATGGGGGCATAAAAATGGTGTAAAGTTTGATCACCATAAGTAAGTGAAAAATTGTTAAAGAGAGAAGGATATCCTAATTTGGAAATACATGTATCATGTATACTGATAGTGTCAAACCAATACCATACACTTTATTTTTTTTTCTTTTATCAATTTAGTATATGACATTTTACTGTTTTGCATCAGTTTTTCTAGGATCCATCAACATATCAATGTTAAGTTTTAATTCAGCCAACTGATTAAGTGTCTCTTGTACTAAAGACATGTCTAGATTTTTTTTTCAGTGAATTACTTTTAAAAGATATTGTTCAAGTTGTACATTTCATAAGTTTTGATGGACAGAAATTTAAATAGCTATATAATTGGATCTTTACCTTGATGTTTCACCGAGAATGATAGTTAATTGTGTGGATCTTGACATTTAAATAGCTTTTATACATGTATTATCATTTTTGTACACAAAATGAGAGAAAATTTTACCCTGAATGGGAGGAATATTTCAATCAAATTAAACTGTTGGCATAGGATATGTCTAACCTGTGAAATTCATTACTTGCATAGAAATTTTTGCTATCCAACAAATTTTTGCTATTATAAAGAAATCTAAGTCACACTGTGTAAAAAATTGGATCAGGTTGTACTAACTGCTTGAGGGGTCAGGGCCATTATCTGGGTGTGGAATCGGAATGTAGAAATAAAGACAAAACTGCATTTAAAATAACAAGTGACAAGGCCACCACTACCAGGGGAAATGCTATCACTATGTCTCATTTCTGCAACTTTCAGTCTTGGTGTTTAGACTGCAAATGTACATGTGCCAAAAAAAGCTATTTGGCTTTTTGTTTACAATTTATAGTTGATGTACGTGTGCGCCTACTACAATATTAATTGTGAAAAAGATTACCTTTGTAGATCCCTTTTAACAAGATCTCCCTGGGGTTAGAAAGGCTTCATTTCCACAACTGTTTTTCAGATGACAGTCCAGAGCTCAAAGTAGATACATGTATTCATTTCAGATTGCCAGTTGACATACTGTATTTTAGCACAATTAATCTATTGTTTTAATTGTAATATTTTTATAGATTGTTCATTCAACGTATTACGCGTATGAACACAAAAAATAGTAAAAATATGACGTCAGCATAGCAACTCACATGTGATGCTTTCACAGTGACCTAATAATTTCTTGATAATGTCCAGTTCGGTGATACTGAAATTATCAGTCTCTGTACGTAGATCAAAGGAATTCAAACAAATTACCGATAACTGACAATCATATAATTGTACATCTAATACCACATTTAACATATCCATTCAAATCTTTAGTTTTTCATATTTGAAGAATTTGTAACCAGATACAACAATGATCATACCACAGAAATAAATTAGCAATTTGTAATTGAAGAGGGGAAAACCAAAATTTTTAATTACATTCCCTTCAAAAATGAAACTGTGTATTGGTATAAATATATTTGTTCTATCACTTAATTAAAATTACTAGATATTTCATATAGTTCTCGATATTGTTTTCATTTAATTCATTTATAAATTATTTGATCTGGACAAAGTTCATTTTGACCATTTAATACTATTAAAATTTCATTTTGGCGTGTGTTAAAATTGTCAAATATTCTTCAACGTATTTCAATTAATAATGCATGCAAATATTTATTTCAAAATTGTTCTGATTTTAATATGTTATGATTAGGCGACACCTAAATTCCATATCTAGCCAAATTTTAGCAATACAAAGGCCCACTTGTTACACTTCTACAATAGAAGGAATTTAATAGTAACTCAATCTTATACAGATAAACATCAATGAAGGTTTGAATAAAATTCAACCCATAACTGTAACAGTAATCAATTTTGTAAATTTAAAAAATAACTTTACTGTCAAAATGTTTCTCACTTAAGAAGGGGTGAAAAGAGGTCTCATCCAAATCAAAATTAGAATAACCTAGTTTTGGGATGATTTCCATATATCCTTATGGAAGTCTCCTGACCATGCAGCATACTGAACTAAAGCAACATCAAATTTCCTGAATTTAAAAATGGCAAAAAAGTGGTTTCATAGTGAATTCCGTTTAAACCGGTGCTAGGGGCCTTGTTGAACTTACTATGAGGTAAGAGCGTTTGCTCTTTGTTGAAGGCTTCATTGTGACTTCAAGATGAAAAACAACAAAGAAAGCATTGTTCCATTTGCTTAATCTTACCATGTATTTATAGGGATTTTGTCCCATGTACATTTACTCCATATCCCTTTATTTGTTTATTTTTCATCACCAAATCTCATTTCACCATATTTGTTGAAACATTTAAATATTTCAATATATTCTGCTGTTCATAGTGAAATATCCAGGTAAATCCTGCAATTTGATTGGTTAGCTTGACAGTGGATATAAGACTGTATCCCTGTGGTAGCAAAATCACAATTTTCAAATGCATTCACTAGAAAAATTGTTGTACTTTAAGCAGAGTATAATAGTTTTAGGGATTCACAGCTGGGAATACGGTTTCATATTCCATGTCTATGTCCTATATCAGCTTTGTCTTACGGTTCATTGGATATCAAACACGGTTCATCGGATATCAAACACAGGCAAGGAATATCAATTTCTATGAACCCTGTATCCCCTGTTAAGATTCCAGAATAACATAAAGTATTGCATGGGTGTTCCACAGAACACATGTGTCGCCTGCACTATATATATTTAAGAATTCCTGTGTTTGAAATAGAATAACAAAGTCCATGTTGCACATCTACATTATATACTGAAGCATGCATTCCACCAAGTTTGGTAGAAAAATAAAGAGCCGTTTATGAGGAGTTAAGGATAATGCGGACATACCCTAAAACTCGTTAATCTAAAGTGCAAGTTCAATATAATATGGAACTCTGGAATCAAATGAAAAGAAAGAAAAACAAAATGCATGGTGCACATCTGCAATATACACTGAAACATCTCTGCAAGTTTGGTTGAATAATATAAAGCTGTTTAGGAGGAGTTTTGGATAATGGGAACATGCCCACAAGACTCAAATAAGCTAAAATGACAAAATTCGAAAAGCAACGTTAAATCTGTCAAACAAAAATAAAGAAAAACAAAACACATGGTGCACATATTCAACATGTACTGAAGCATTCCTGCAAGTTTGGCTGAAAAATACAAAGCCGTTGAGGAGGAGTTGGGGATAATTGAGATGTACCCTCAGGACTACAATAAGCTAAAATGACAAAGTTCAAAACAGTGTAAAATCTGGAAAATACAAAATTAAAGAAATCAAAATGCATGGTGCACATCTTCACTATATACTGAAGCATTCCTGCAAGTTTGGATGAAAAGTGCCAAGCGGTTTAGGAGGAGATGCAGATAATGCTTAAAATTTTCTAGCCATACAGATGGACAGACAGACGCAAGACGACAGATACTGTGTTAGCGGTAGGCCAGAATTTCCTTTAGCCAAAGTGGCTAATTGGTGCAAATTATAATTAGCCACACTGAAGTTTCATTCGCCACAGAAAAAAGAACATTTTTGTTTTAAAAAATGCAAAAAATTAAAATATTTTCAAAGCATTTCCTCAACATCGTAGGGATGCCGTCAATTTCGTCAATTCTAGCCATAAATTCAAATTATTTGTGAGAGGAAGCCTACCAAAAGTATGACAATAAAAAGAAAGAAAGACGGAACCAGAAATGAAAAACCGGAACTGTACTACTTCAACATTATCTATTCCGGAAAATGGATGCAGAAATACCTGTCATTGGTTTCAATTTAAGTTTTATTTTCATCTTCCGATCTGGTCATGAGAACGTTTTTTGGAAGGAAGTTTTCTGTTCTTATCATGATATCTCCGAGTACCGCATTGATTTTACTCATTCGCCAAAGTGGCGATTAGACCGAGTTTTTTAATCGCCACATGGAGCAATCATTCGCCCCTGGCGAGTGTGGCGACCTTTAGCACTAACACAGCAGATAGTGATCCCTACGTGTCGATCCTGCACTAGGTGCAGATGACACAATAATTATGGCCTTTGTAGAGGGAATACCCTTTTCCATTGACCAGTCACCTGTAAACCAATATTCACCGAGGCCATCAGTCAAGGTAAATATTTGTGTTTCCATGTCAATAAAAAAGCATATTCAACGACACAGAAGACTAATGTTTTATTATCTAGTTCAATATACTAGTATGACGTCACAGAGTGAACATCATGCCAGCAGGTGAATAAACTGAATATGTTTATTTTCATGCATTTACCTGTCATGAATTCGTTGCAAATAGAGTGTAAAATCAAGACAATTACTAGTAAAATTCTTTTTACTTTCATTGCAGATTTTTGAGCCAGATTGATACAGAAGCATTGTGAAATAGTTCTATATTAAGGGTTGCAAACTTTGAAATTTCTTTTCTATTTTCCCAAATCGAAATACATGTATTTATAACTTCGTATCATTTGGTGTATAAAGCCTCATACATTTGTTATAAAGCCTCATAAAAATTATATTTTGTGGTATGCAATTTTCTCATAATCACATTTAGTATTAATAAAGCAAAACATAGAAAGCAGCCACAGCCTGCTAAGCTCACCTCGTTGCACAGCATTGTCACATGTTGCACATGTCAGTAAACAGGAATGGACTATAATCATTTTTTTAACAGATTCAGTCATGCATAAATTGTAGTTTACAGTCTGCATCCGAAGCATTCATTGTTGTTGTAATCCCAAATTGCATCATACATACCGATATGGTTGCTAAAGGACATGTCAGTAAGCGGGAATGAACTTTAACCATTCTACCTTACCAAGTCGTTCATGCGTAAAAGGTAGGTAAGAGACAGCATCCGAAGCATGCATTGTTGTTGTCATCCCAAAATGCATCATAGATACCAATATGGTTGATGTGGGCCATGTCAGTAAGCAGGAATGGACTTTAACCATTCT
>MJUU01028529.1:12802-24981 GCA_002080025.1 Modiolus philippinarum
CCTAACCAAGTCGCTCATGCGTAAAATGTAGGTCAGAGACAGCATCCGAAGCATGCATTGTTGTTGTCATCCCAAAATGCATCATGCATACCAATATGGTTGAAGTGGGCCTTGTCAGTAAGCAGGAATGGACTTTAACCATTCTACCTGACCAAGTCGCTCATGCGTAAAATGTAGGTCAGAGACAGCATCCGAAGCATGCATTGTTGTTGTCAACCCAAAATTCATCATAGATACCAATATGGTTGATGTGGGCCATGTCAGTAAGCAGGAATGGACTTTAACCATTCTTCCTAACCAAGTCGCTCATGCGTAAAATGTAGATCAGAAACAGCATCCGAAGCATGCATTGTTGTTGTCATCCCAAAATGCATCATAGATACCAATATGGTTGATGTGGGCCATATCAGTAAGCAGGAATGGACTTTAACCATTCTACCTAACCAGGTCGCTCATGCGTAAAATGTAGGTCAGAGACAGCATCCGAAGCATGCATTGTTGTTGTCATCCCGAAATGCATCATAGATACCAATATGGTTGATGTGGGCCATGTCAGTAAGCAGGAATTGACTTCAACCATTCTACCTAACCAAGTCGCTCATGCGTAAAATGTAGGTCAGAGACAGCATCCGAAGCATGCATTGTTGTTGTCATCCCGTAACGCATCATACATACCAATATGGTTGATGTGGGCCATGCCAGTAAGCGGGAATGGACTTTAACCATTCTACCTAACCAAGTCGCTCATGCGTAAAATGTAGGTCAGAGACAGCATCCGAAGCATGCATTCCAGTCGTCATCCCAAAGTGCATCAGGCACACCAATATAGTTGATGCAGGGCATGTCAGTAAGCAGGAATGGACCTTAACCATTCTTCCTAGGGGTATCACATAAGCCCCCCTCACTTCGTGAGGTGAGCTAAAAATTATGTATCCACTTCATTTCATAATCTCAGTTGTTATTTTTTTGTCTTTTTTTTAGGTGTTTTTTTTTCCAGATTCCCTCTTCCATGATGGATCACTGATCACCAGTAAATTAATGTTTAAGATCTTCTCAGCAATATTTAAAAGCTAACATGTTGAACAGGTTGAATTTATTCCTTGGAAGTAAGGGAATTAAGGTTTTATGAAAGAAAGTTTTTGACTGCTAGCTAATGGCAAAAGATTCAGAAGATTTGGGACAGGTAATTTTTTTGCAACTAGCCACTAATGCAATGCTCAGTAAAAGAAAACATGTCTTATCTGAGGCATACTTGGGGTCTCTTCTTAGGGTATAATATAGGGCTTCTTGAACATAAATAAACCAAACTCCTTTTCAACCCTCATTATTATTATTAGTTTTACAGACCTTTCAACAGTAATTTTTGACAATATTGAAAAAAATATATTTTGCATTCAGATTTCCAAATTTTAATTGTTAGACATCCTATTTTTTTCAAATTTATACCTTTTCTCGCAACCTTTAAAATAATTGAATAGATCAGTTCCTTTTGCTATTGTGCAGTCAATCAATCTTAACACAGAGACAGAGTCAATATTTTTGCAATTTGGGTCAGTTTTGTGGTTAATGATCACAACCTGGCAGAAGAAAGAGGCAAATCTGTGATGAAAGAAAAGTTTGATAAAACAGTCTGCAAGCTATTGAATGATGATTTCAAATATGACATAGTTTATCATGTTTATAAAATCAGAATTTTTTCCCCTGATATTTTTTGGAAAGTCTGTAAAAAATAGACTAAATGGAAAAGTCTATGTTTTAAAATCCTATCACCTGACCTTTGACCTACCTCATGTTCTTGTTCTTCTTCCTCCTTCCTGTATTCAGCTTCCTGTAAGTTCTGTAAAGCTTGCCCATCAAAGTTGATACTTGTCCCTGGATTACTCATGGTTCATACCATTTACTGTGCAAAAATAAATATGTATATTAGTAGGATGTTTGCTTGGTGCTATTTTTACAACATAGTTTTAAAATTGCTAATAGTTTTGCTAAATAGGTGGAAAATACATTGTAAAAGGCTATGATCTCAATTTGGAGACAAAAAAGTTTGATTAGAAATATTAACTGAATCTCTCATAAGGCCATGGCCACTATTCAAAAAATTGCTAGATTCTAATTTGATTATGGATAATTGTATGCGTGTCTTGTTTCTGAATCTTATTCATCTAACTTTAAGTTCTGTTTATGTGTATTATTGTAATTTATAGAATTGGATAATTAAAACTGTTTTAAGAAATACATGCATGGGCAATGCATTGAACCAAAATTCCATTTGTACATTTTGTACATGCAGTCTGCTGTATTTGCTTTTTCTCAGTGAAGAATGTAAACATAGTAAACTATAGTTGACCAGGACCTCCTACTAAACAGAGGGATTATCATAACTTATAGAAAACACTCAATAATACAGATATCATGCTCTATCAATCTCATAGGTATATAATAGTATTTGATAAAGGAATTCAACATATCATTTTTGGCAAAAATTCAGCTCTTGTTTGAAAATATTGGATATATTTTATATATAGTAGTCATGGTAGTAGTAGCTTATTTCCATTGCTGCTCATGGGTGGCCCACCATATGATTTTATAGCTTTTTCCGGGCTCCCAGCATTCCTGTAGGGTCTGTCTAAATGACCCTTTGCCAATGAAAATTATTTCCAAATTATGCAGAATTTCCAAATGTTTTGACTTAACCTCAGTCCCTCATTGTGATTCCCAAAAGACCAATTTTTCCAAAAATACCCAAAATGGACATTTCCCGAATCCTTGGATCTATCTGAGAAGATCTAGTGATCACAGTTGATTTCAGCACTACAAAATAAGACCATCTGTAAATAACTTTTAGGTTCCACATTAAATATGATATTGAATTTTCATATAATTTACCTTCAGCCCTGACAGCCCATGACCAGTAGACAGAACTAGAAGTTTCTTACTGCATCATTTTTGTGCATGGAACTAGTTCTTTTTGGCTCTAATGGGAGACAGCCTTAAAGGTTTTTCTTGTGTGCCTCAAGGCAGAGAAAAACTTATTGCTCAACGACCCTTTCAATGACGTTTTAGTACCATGAGGAAAAGTGAAACTAATGGCTCTACTACAACTTTTTGAAATTTGCAAAATTTGCACAATATTTTCAAGGCAAAGCAAAATTAATAATATAATTCCCAATAAATTCAAATTTGGAACCCTTGACTTTTACTGATTACCGGTAAATGTAGGAGGAAAGAATGCATAGCATATGGACAGCTTACCTTGTAAACTGCATATAAATACACCAATGGAGAGGGAAACCTGAAGACAACATACATACAGTATAACTGTCCTAGAAGCTTAAAATATGTGAAGTGTTTACCAATTGCAAATATATAATCCTCAATCATTGTCAATAACAAAATAGTGATGATCTAAGATCGATGATCTAAGATGATTTATTAACAATAATCTCCAAAACTTGTTTATTATCCCATAAACTAAATATTGCATTTTTAAACAGAAACTAGTAAAAATTTTACATTCAGGGTTGTTGATAATTCCAGCAATTTTCAGAATCATGGTGCAAAGGATGTCAATAAGTTCTCAAAGATCATGACGAGTGGACCTTAACGTCTAGCACTTAATATCAGAATTTCCTTAAAATAATGTTTGTTTGCTGGTTTGAAATTTTGATGTTTAAATTTGCTAAAAATTATGAATACATTGGGACTTCAAAAGCTAATTAAAGAACCTTAATGAGCATGATCATATACCCTGATCTAGTATTTATATATATACACTGTATATGCAAATATAGCTCAATGTGTACAATAACAGCAATAGACCATTTCATGATAACTACGGTCCTGAATTTTGCACATGCACTCAATGTCTTTGAGTGGGTAAAATGCAACGTCATAGTATATGCATTGATTAATTGTCCTATGACGTCATTTTTGTGAGAACTGTTTTTATTTTCCTCTCAAAATTGCAGGACCGCAGTTATCGGGAAAGGGTCTATATTGTGATGGTTCCATGAGCATGACGAGAATTCTGTCTTCAATCATGTTTATGACTTGACTTGAATATCCTAGTAAGGTTGTTAGTCCATGATCCTCTTCCTCTCTATGTTGAAATAGATAGTGAGATCTGTGTAAAACAAGGATTTTGCATTTTCCATGTTGGCTGTACAGTAATGCTCAAAATTCATTTTCATCAAACATTATAGGGGAAGTAACTCAACCTGAGATTTGTCTGATTGAAATTATCAAGGTTGGTTTATGAAAAATCTGGAGTTTTATCAAAATGAACTCAGACTACAACATGGACTATGATTACATTATAAGTTCTAATTAGTCAGATCATAAAGGTGTGTGAATATTTATACTATAACTAATTTGAGATTCTGAGTATTGCAAAATATTCTACGAATGATCGAACAACACAGTAATTCACAAATGCGCATAGCACACGAGTGAATTACAGTGTTTTTCGATCATGAGTTGAACATGTTGAATATTTTTTATCAGAGTCTAGGATTAGTTATTGTTTTTACTATATATATATCAGTTCTCACATATTTTATGGTTTAATTTAAGATTCTGTTCTTGAACTATGTTTTCCATGTTAATCCGCTGAGACATTTACAAATGTACATGTACTTAACAACGTTGACGATGTCTACATTTGTATTGTGACGTCACTTCCTAGAGTGAAATTATGGAAAATAATTTCACAGCTGATTATCACTTTTATTTCACTGAGAAATAATCTTTTACCGTCCTCTACATAATAATTTTTTTTTTTCATCAACACATGTCCAAAACGTCACATTTGAGGTTTATGGACGGTAATGACCATGATGACGTTTATTTGGAAATTTTGTTTGAAATTAGGTTGTTATGGTAGTCACATTGTTTACTTGTTAACATTTTTATATGGAGTATTTTAGGCTAATGTGAGTATTATGTACAATTCTGAAAGTAATTCTAACAAGTACAGCCACGTAATTTCTTTCTGGGACACTTTCCGTTTGGCTTGATTTGCCTGTTTTCCTTGCCTGGCTCAATGCCCCTAGGAACTATAAATAATGTCACTTACCGGACCAGTAAAACATTAGGATTTGAAATGAGCAGACGCTCAATCTTAAGCTATCATCGTTAATACAAAATATTACAATATTATTATTATTATATATATATGTACCGGTATATTTCTTGAGATGTTATCATGGTTATAGGATAACAAATGAACATTTCATTTGTATAAAGAATTTATCATTTCCAATATCCTGGAATTCAGACTTATACCCACAGAACAACGAGCCAGAATCTCACTTAGGTTACAATTTATTTTCATGAAAAATGCAACTTCTGTGTACTTGTTATGTATCTGTAGGTTGCAATCTAAAGCAAACTTGCGTCCTTCTCTATCATATTTTTTTTCCAGAAATTATGCAACATGTGCAATGGAATTCACCAGCCTGCTTTTTCCGATTGGTGTTGTTGCTGAACTATCAGGTAGCTCGAGGGAAAAGTAGTATTTCATGCATGTTCAAAATTTGTTTGTTGTGTGTGGATTTTCCCAGTATCACGACGTCACAGACCAAAACCTGATAGTGCAGTGGTGACACCAGATGGGACAACATATGGACGGTGCATTCCATTGGGGATACAAAAACTGACCCTCAATTCATTCTCATTCCTGTAAGGATTGAGGGTTATATGCTATCCTTGTCCTTCTTTTGTATTTCGAACTATGACAATTCACCGTTTCAGAAAATAAGGAATTGAATGAATGAATGAATCTTTTCAGCTATAGCAAAATGACATAATATACAATTGTGACAAATTTGACAGAGAACAATCAAAAATGCAAATAGATAAAAATACAGACGTGTGGGTACATTGACTGTATTTCAAAATTTGGTGTACAAACAATTGCTTTTCAACCAATGATGATATGATATTTACGTTCTGGACCTACCAAAATAATTTGGTGTACGCTCTTCCCACAATGCTTTAGTTTCTGAAACGGTGAATTACTGTCAAAGAATTTCAAACATTTTCATGTTTAGAATATGGATCATCGGTATGGGACCCTTTTCGTCAATATCAAACTGACTCAGTCGAAAAGGTGCAACGTAGACAATGGTAGAGCTGCTCGCTTTGTAACTGGTCAGTATATATTATCGCTACCAAAGTGTCACAACATTGCCCCAGGAGCTCAAATGGACACCTCTAGAGCAGAGAAGACAAGAATAGCGATTGGTGAACTTTTACAAATGTGTGAACAACATTAGCAATCTAAAGATACCACCATATGTAGAAAGACCAACAAGAACACAAGGTAGTAACAGCTTTATACCTGTTTGCTGCAACACAGATACATACAAATACAGTTTTTTTCCCAAAGACAATACTGGAATGGAACAACCTACCAGAGAGGGTCGTCAGTCAGGGAACTGTGCAGGCATTCTAGATCTCGCTCCAGTTAACTTTCATGGAAGAGTAGGGTAAAGCGGTGTTGTAAATAGTTTTAAACTGTAAATACGGACATTTCAACGGCCTTGTGTGGAAGCCACGCCACTCAAGTATTTCCTGTGAGTTGAGGCTGTTTGACGGCCCTTCACAATATTCCATTAAATGCAAATGTTTATCTAGTCTGTGCCAAAAACTTTTTCATTAACTAGCCCTAAGGGGCTAGTAAGGTCTCGTGTAACTCAATTTCATTAGCCCTTATAGAAGACTCTTTGTTAATAAGGTACATTTTAACTAGCCCACCGGGCTAGTGACTTCAAATCTTTACTATCCAAAGACTGGTTTTACTAGTCTCGGGCGTAGGGCTAGTGGCTAAAGGCACAGACTGTTTATCTACACTTTTCAGCTTTTAATTATGTTGAAGAACATAAATAAACATACCTAATTAGTAATCATTCTCAACAGAATCGAAAAAAAACATCCAGTAGAAGTTAAATCATCACTTGTGTCACTGACAACCGATGTCCGAAAAAAGAATTAAAATCCAAACGTTTCTTTTATGATACGATTCCCATTAAAACAATACAAGACAGTGTTTTAAATATTGATTTCTATTTCAATACAACGTGCTATACCAATTCCCTACAATGATCATGATTCAACGTGTGACTGAGGATTAAATGTTTTCTTTTTACGTGATTGTGTATCGTGTTTTGACATGTTTTGCATTGGGTGGTTGCAGATGACCCACTTTTTTCGAGTTTTCAATGGGGTGATAGTTTATTTTTTCAACATTGGTATGAATATATTTAACTATGCATCACATGCTGCAATCCATTCAAATGTTTATCAATGCATACTGGCAGCATCAGGCTATGTTCAAGTATCAACTTTTTCGATTTCAAAGTAGCCGCCATATACAAACAATTCCCATAATGCAATTTCATTATTTCCGGAAATTTTTTTCGCATGGAACCTAAAACCCGATAACCAGCCCGATCAATGAAATAAGGGAAAGAAGAGACATTTAAAAGTACCAAAAATGATTACAAAAGATCCTGAGGATAAAATATCCAATTGCAATAAATTAATCAGTCAAACTCATATCGAATTCATTTCATTTATTGATCAATCAATCAACCAGACATTCATTCATTCATTCAATCAATCTATGTTACCCCGATTTTAGACTAATAGATCATTTTCATATCCATTACTTGTCCCGACTTTGACTCCGTTTTTATAACGTTTTCAACAAAGGAAAGTAACCTACTAACCCGACAGTCTGGTTTACGGTTCCAAGGGGCAGCAGTAAATTTCGAATATGAAGACATCTATTATCAGGGTAGGGGTAATATCTTGATTGTCTTTAGAAAAAATATTTCAAATTATTTGTGTACTTACTAAAGTGAAAATCTTATCAGTTTCGAAGATAGATATTTACTGATCTTCCTATACCTAATGAGACCGAAAACCAGGTTGTCGGAAGTTTGCGAGTAACGTCCCTTTGAAAAACTTGCTAAAATGGCGGTCATCCCGTAAATATGAAAATCGTCTATTCCTAAATAATCATCATTTTCGGTTGCTTTACTGGTCGTAAAACTCGAATGAATGAATGAATCAATCAATCAATCAATCAATCAATCAATCAATCAATCAATCAATCAATCAATCAATCAATCAACAATCAATCAATCAATCAATCAATCAATCAATCAATCAATCAATCAATCAACCAATCAATTAATCAATCAAACATTCGATCAAAATCAAAGATCAGGGTATCTTTCACTCATGTAAGAAATTCTTCGTCTTATTCTCTCGTTTCGCTGCGCTCCACTCGAGAGAAGACGACATTTCTTACATTCATGAAAGATACCCCGATCTTTGATCTGCTCTCATGTAAGAAGCTATTATTCTCGAATTTGCATACAGGTACTTGGGGTTTCGGCCAATTTGCAAATTTACTAATTGTTTCTGAACCAATTTCACGATGAACTAAAGGAATGATTTAAAACATTTTTTTGTACATCCGTTAATTTCCTTTAATCTTTGGTTATTTTAGTTTTTCATATCGTTGAGTTAAGTTTCTTACTGAGCTCGTACTTACAACGTACTTAAACTTATATGTTTCTTACTTAAACTTATGTTTTGAGATATAATTATGTTAAAGCTCCGTCAACAGTTACTAACCATTTTAGTACACTTTCCAAATACGAATAGCCAGTCATCTTTAGATTAAGTGAATTCTTCCTGTCATAAAAGACTCTGGCATGAAGGTCTGGGTGCAACAAAGAGAATCAATTATGTCTGAGTGGCCTGATGGCGGCCCGTATATGACTTTTCTTTTTGCGTATTTACACTGGCTGGCGTTTGCTTATGTGAGTTTGTCCTTACTCGGCGATTTTAGAAGTTCAACGTAAATGACTAATCAGCGAAGTGAAAATGCTCACAAGGTTGAAAGTCATAATCCAGACAGCCATGTGCTACTCAAGACCAGCCTACTTGACATCTTAAACTCTGCTAGATAATTATCAAACTGTAACAGCGTTAAAACTATACTTCATCATTCCAATCGTCAACTTCCCTTAACTTTTTAGCAACATTCCAACTCCCAACTCATTCGCTACTCAAGGGCCTGTGGTCAATACAGCGAATTCCTTGATAGAGCCCGGTTGCTCCCGACTAGGCTACATAAACAGGTGTATGTTACCCATAACTTCAAGTCATCACTGCTGAAGTTTTACGGTTGACATCATGATCTTGTGGGCCTCTATGGGATATTCGTTTCCAGATGCCTTCAAAAGCTTAAAATTGTTGTTTCCTATATCGGATTTGACATGTTCCACACGAGAAGGAGATTCTTACTCAACAGGTGCACTTGATCTCACACCTGATTTTTATCAGGTTGGGGAAAATCCCCAATATGGGTTATACTACCTCACTTAGGGTATAATATCCCAAACAGGGTTTATTTTTACAGTGATAAAATCACTTATTTCTGAATTTCGACTTGTTACTCAAAAGAGCAACAGTTAATATCAATAGCAATAATTTTTTTAAACGAAAATATGTAGCTATTATTAACGCAGCAAAAGTGAATGGCTATGGAAATTGCATTTTACATGGGCACATAACTTCCTGGAAACAAATTTTGAATGTATGTTTTTTGGGGAAAAATATTGCTATATGGATATAAACTGTTGCCATTTTGAGTAAAAAGACAAAATTCAGAAATAAGTGATTTTATCACTGTGAAAATATACCCTATTTGGTGTATTATACCCCATGTGAGGTATAATACCCAAAATGGGGGATTTTCCCCAACCTGTTTATTGGGTCTGTGTTAATTGTTGATCTTTTTATATTTATGTGTGTGTGTGTGTCTTCATCTTTCCTTTCTTGTGTCGTACTCATGATATGTCTTTGCTTCTTTGTTTTCCGATGTTGCCATTGTCCTTGGTTTGGTGCTCACTTACGTGCCTGATAAACTCATCTTCACAGAAAATCTTTATAAGACCACTACAAACGACTATTTACCTTTGAGTCTACTGCTAAACTAAACTGGTAATCTTTGTAGAGATTAATCATGTAATCTTGCCTGTATATTTTTTCTATATCTTTATTTTTTCCAAAGGGTCCTTGTCCTTTTAAATGACCAGATTTTTTTTTAATTTATTTGAGAATTTGCTGTCAGTACATTTTTTTCTGATTCCAAGATGAAGCAATTAACATTTTTCTTAGACTAAGATCACCCTTGGCCATTTTCAACATCTAACCAGCACAAAAATCATGTCTCTTTTATATTCATTTGATACACGATACAGCTGATTTCTTTGATTTGGCAGCTCTTGAAAAAAAAAGAATTTTCAGTCGGTGCTTAAATCATGTAAATGACAGAATTTGGTCTTCACAATCTATCATTAACATTTAGGGTCGATTCAATAAATGTGTCCCTACCTGAACTTCTTGACCAATCAAATGCAGTGATGTTGTGACTGGTTCATTGATCGATTCTATCTCAATAACTGGCATTTCTTTTGTAAAAAGACGACAAAAAGCTACATTGTGTATGAATGTATACAATATTTGTCTGTTTCCTTCTACATTTGATGACATTGTGTTTTCTTTAACACAGAAGCTGACAAATATGAAAAAGAAAGGAAATGGGGTAAATGTCAGGGAGACAACATCCCATATCCAGGTTAAAACGACCCAAAACAAAGCATCTAGGGGTCACCATACGGTCTTCAACGCAGTGAGGAACCTCACAACATATAGCAAGCCCTAAATGGCCCCAAAAAGGTAAAAAAAGTGAATAATTCAAAACAAACCACATCCAATAACCCAAATATCAAGAAATATTTATACGTCACAATCTGACAGTGGGGATAGATTTATTGAATCGGTTCTAGTACTCAAGTTTTGATTTCATAAACAGCCAAACAGATCAAAGGTCAAGTTCACAGAGTGCAAATTTGAAAACTTTAACAAAAACTTTAACATTGCCAATATTTTTTCAACCAGATGTGATAGGACTTTCATATTTGGCCTGCATATTGGCCATATGAAGCTGAATAGCTGTATGCAAATTTCACTAAGGTCAAGTCATAGGTCAAGGTCAAATGTTCAAATCTAGATTTCCTGATAGCCCGTTAATTACATTTGCTAGAGGCTTCATATATCTGTGAATAGATTTTATAGAGCTTAGTATAAATCCACCAAAAAACCAGGGTAAGGTCAAAGGTCAATGTCACTGAGTGCAAATTGGGAAAACTTATAATTGCCTATATCATTTCAACAAGATGTTAAAGGAACTTCATATTTGGCCTGTATATTAATCATATAAAGCTGAACACCATTATGCAAATTTCATTAAGGTCATAAGGTCAATTTTAGCTTGTTAATTACAATTGCAAGAGGCTTGATATTCTATATGTGAATATATCTAATGGAGTTTAGTACAAAGGTCTACTTAATCTTAAATGTCTAGTGTAAATTGCAACTTTTAGTATTACTTTTGAATTGTAGACATGGTTGCTACCGGGAGGATAGTGTTTCACAAAAACATCTTGTTTTACATATTATTTTTATGACAAAATATGACTACCAAATAATCTTCATGAACTTTTTAGGTATCAAAACTGAAAGGAGTTGCAGGTCATATTAAACCTAGATCTGTCTTTATTTTGTAACGGTTTCGCAACTTGCAACGGCTGACATGTTTACATCTGGCTAGACCTAGCATTGAGTTGTCGTAACTGTTAGACCTGTCTGATATAAGGGCGATTCAAGGGTACTAATAGAGATGTTTCACATTTTGACGAAAGAGAACCTAAACGTACGGGGACTATTTATTGCACAAAAATTAAAAAGCGAAAGTAAATTCAAAAATGTAAACACTTCCAATTAAAATATTGTGATTCTTTAACACAATAATTATATAGGCCAAGTAGTTGAAAAATCTTCATTCTGAGCCATATTTCCTTCGTAAATCGCTACGTTTTGGTGTGTACGTATGACTTACGAAAGAGACGAACGAAAGACATTCGAGTTGTCCTTCTTGTTTAAACTTAGATCAATGAAGTAACAGTCCGATGCCACAGTACAAAGATCAAGAAATAAAATAAAATTTGTGTTCATGCAGTACTTGAACCACATGACCAGTAGACATTCATATATATCTATTATATATTTTGAGCATTTTACACGCGAAATGGGGGGGG